>JAXQKE010000074.1:0-58788 GCA_037042355.1 Candida sp. Y128-05E | reverse complement strand
GCATCTGGAATAAGCGAAGTGGAAGTGAATGGAGTACCATCACTATCAGTACCAATTTCAACGACACCAGTTTGAGTTGTTGATACACCGTCGGAGTTGGTTGTTTCGATTGGGGTGGTGTAAGTAGTAAATAACTGGGAATCAGATGATGAGGAACTACTTGCTGGCTCTTCTGGAGCAACAGGAATTGGTCCACATTGACCACAGACTGCAGGTGCAGCATTAGGAACTGGACCATTGTAAACAATAGTATTAAGAATTGGAGCAGAAAGACCTGGGTATAAATGTGACTCAGTCGCAAAAAGGGTTTTATCATAACCGGTACCGATATTAAATTTGATTGTTAAAAGATTCAAAACAAGTAAATCAATTGTCAAGATACCAGTGTTTGCATTATAGGAGTAACTAATAATAGGAGTAGTGACACCAATTCTATTACCACCACCAAATCCAGCTACTGTGAATGGATCGTTAGGTAAAAGTATATTTGTCACAGCATCCACAGTGGAGACAACCAATTCAGAGTCAGCAGTTTCCAAGTAGAATACTTGAGATGTGGCAATTGGGAACAATGGATTATCAATAAGAGCCGTAGAAGATTCTTGAACATGGAAACAACCTGAGCCACTAATCGAGGTGGTCTGATAAAAGTTGACGTTGTACAAGCAAACGTCACCATTATTTTGAATTCCATTATTTAATAATCCATCAAGAGTTGAACCTAAAGTGACGATAGTAAGTGATTTTTCAGTTTGATAGAAGGTTATTCGACCGTCATTAGTCCAACTAGGAGCAGTAATTGACATAATTGGTGGTAAAGGTAAAGAAAGTATATTATTAAGAGCACCGAAGAACATTTCACCTGAGTTATAAAAGGTCAGACTTAGTAATTCATACACTGGCATAGTAACTGAAGCATCAGAGACAAGAGCCATTGTTCCTTCATTACTAATAGTTTGTACGATTTCAGCAAAAGCAACTGTCAATCCAATTAACGGATTATTTGACGAAATATAGAATCCACCACCGTCACCAATAGTTAATGATCCGACGAATGCAGAAACAGCATTGTCCCAGATTGACCAGTACACATTGGGCGCAATATCAATATCACCGATTGAAACATTAATAGTACCTGTTGAAACAGTATTTTCAGAAATGGTAACAGCATTTACTGCCGAAATAACTGTCACCAATTTGAAAAACAAATTTCCAAAATGCATTATATTGATTAGAAAATGAATTATCAGAGCAATCGGCTAAATATTTATATTGGATTTCACCGATAATGTATTTTTGCAATCATCCTGATGCCAATACTTTTGCAATCCAATTGCAAATTGATCAATATAGAAGATTTATAAAATATTGTTTCTGCAGTATGTTTGTCATGCAAGCCCAGATATTATGTAGATGTATTGTTTGATTTACGATGGACTATAGAAGTGATGCAGTTGCCACATGAGTAGTATTCGTTGGTATTTGTGTATAGGATTGCTTCTTAATAGTCCAATCAATATACACTGTCTCATAAACTATCAATTTTACAAGGGTATTGTTTTCTTTTCCATTTGTTTTCCTTGGAAATGATGCATATACAAAATTGTTGGAATAGCACTGTCGCTTAAAATCATGTATCTCATACTATTCTACATCATATTTTTCATGTAAGTTTATTTTGTTGAATATGTGTAACGAAAGAGTAATCAATTAAGCAAACAACAACATTTTCGGTACAAAAATAAACAGACAAAGGGATACATCATCCATATTATATTCTCCAATAGTATAGAAAGCCATGGAACATTACTGGATAAGCTCGAATGCATATCATGCAACTATACTGTCGAGAAACCGTTGTACAATGGGAGTGTAGAAAAATCTAAAGTATGGCAATTCGGAGCAGAGATACAAAGAAACCAAGATGCATAACAATCCATCACTCATCAATTGATACTATCCCTGTTACCTCCTATATTACATTATATGCCGCATGAAGCGCGACTTCCACAAAATATTTTTACTTGAGATTAAGTTGAAGTGCAATTATTTTTCAAAGTACTCGTATCCACTGGTTGGACTTTTATCAATTTCCCAAAGAAGTTTTTTCTGTTGAAACTAATGCATTCAAAACTATGTGAACATCACTCGGTATGGTACTACACAATTATTAAAATACTCCTTTGTTCACATACAGTTTTACAATATTGAATGATTGAAATACAGAATCCTTGTATGATCTACAAAGGATACTGAAAATATACTTTATTTTCAAAAATATCTTATGAGCGAGATCCAGAGTCTATTGTGCTCTACACGCTTGAAAAGTATACATTTAAAATATATAGCAACAATAAGCCAGTTGCATAATCATAATGCGTACACATTGATTGCAAAATATAGATAGAAAATAAATGGTGTGATATTATTAAAGACGAACCCAATTTTCTTAATAATTTTATTAACCTAGGAGTAAGTGTTGTTTGTAATCAGTGGTTTTGAAGCTAACTAAAGAAAGTCATTACATGAAGAGGCTTAAAAGAAGGAATTGAAACAAATATTGTTCCAATTATCTGATTGTAAAAGTGTGTTACTGGAGTGTTTGAATAACAAACAATTATGGATTCATTTATAACCAATAACCCTGGGCACATGGATATTATCAATACACTATTTTTTCAGCACAGCACAACTTGATTCATTTCGAGAAAATTACACTGGGCTGATATGTAGCTGCATCTTGTAAATAATCGGAATATCTGGATTAAATTGTTGAGATACATAGAGAACAATTAAAAAAGACCTGCAAAGAACGAGATGAATCTTTCTGTGCAACTGGTGTGTCATGTTCTAGTATTTCTCGTTTATTAATACTGGGATACAATTCTGGTAAAATGGCATTACTCAAACCGAACCATATCTTGCAGGATTGGGAAAATAAATGCTTCCCCCCATGGTCATGGGGATATACTAACAGAAAAATCTTACGATGAATTTCCCCGACCTTGGCAAAACCTGGCTATTTACCACAAATATTTGCCTCATGTAGAGGATGTATAATATTTTGTCGAACTGATATTATTTTTGAATGCAGTTCAATTATTTCATGATATTATTCCGGGCCCTAAAGACAAAAAGGGTAATGATGAATGGTCATTCAAGACACCGATAGTAGTCGCCATTAGGCTACAGTTACATATAAAATGGATTTTGGTACTCAGTTATTGTAAATACATTGGCGCCAAGGGAATTTCGTTGAACCAATAGAACTCTAAAAATATTTAAATACAGATATTATTATTATTTACTTACACAGAATACTTGGTTCTAATCGTTGGATATATTATCCCTTATTTTAATCATTCACCAAATTTCACCTTTGATTATTATCCAGTAAATTATTTCCCCCTACACAAGTATTTCATGAGAAAATATTAAGACGATTTACCAAATTGATATCCCCTAAGCTGATTATTTTCCCATGAATTAATATTCATTGAAGTCTAAGCTTCCAGTCATTCGTTTGAACTAACTAGATCATAATCTAATACAAGAATATGGTTGATTCATGTACATATACTTTACTTCTGTGTTTTTTTCTTTTGTTCTTTACCCAATCTGGTGTTTTTATGTCTAGTTTTTCGAACGTTCGATTCATCCTGGCACTCTGGAAATTAAATCGGATGATGCATATTTTGCCGTTGAGCATAAGAAAAATACTAGTTTATTATATTGTAGTTAAGATTGCTTTACGTATTATTATTAGCCAAAATAGATGTTAATGTGGCTAGGTTCGTTTGGATTGTCCAAAAGAATCGAACAATGGGAAATTTAAGAATATTTTTAAATATTTACGAAGGGTATCAAACGCCTGAGTTACTAATCAATTACTGTAGAGAAGTTGTCCAATCACCAATCTCCGAATAATTGTAGTTAGCGCCAAATTCACGGATATATCCTCCTTCCGAACGAGTCTAGATTTCAAAATTTAAGCGCCAACCATGTAGCTGCTCAGACAAGGTCAATAAATCTTAACCTTTCATTGATAATAGAATGCGGTTAAAGATTTCATATTGATTGGAACTATCATGTTTGCTATCTACGAAACAAACATATATCTAATGTAGTATTTTTTGTTTGAATGGGGTCTAGTTTAGTAGATACCACAAATGCACCATATATATCAATTTGATCAATTAATAGTTGCAGAATAAGGTCAACTATCTGCTGTTGTATTTTAAATTGATTTTTGCAGCTGATGTTTGTATTAGTAGATGAAGAACAAATTTCCAAAACATGAATTTACTGTTAATAAAATAAATTTAAATTGAAAATCAAACATGAAAAAAAATAATTTTCAACCTTAGATCGTTTACGCAAGATAGGGGCTGCCGAAACTGAATTGTGGATCAAACTTTTTAACATTTCTTATAAAAAACTTTGGTAAACATTAGCCAGTATCATTGTATTACGTCAGGAGTCTTACAAGTCGAGATGGTATGTTTTATGGTTTCCATTTCTATTCAAAAGTTCCTTTCAATTTTGCAATTTCAATCAATGAATTAACGGCCTGGATGGAAATAAAGACAAAAAAGGACACATGAGACTATATGCTCACATATAAGTTTAATTGATTATTGAATTTGGAAGTAATGTATATTTTTATATATTCTAACTATCATAGAGAATCAAACGAAGATTCCATAGGTCACTAACGATATTATCAACATGGTGAAAGATATAAACCCCGGGGTGCTTGTCCCAATATTAGGTGTACTTGAGCCGGTTGTGGTTGCAGAGCCACCACTGATTGTATCATCAGTTGCAGACGTTCCCTCTTCATCTTGAGTTGTTGAAGCATTATCAGAATCATCGGAAACAGTGGATAATCCCGATACTGAAACCTCGGATATTTCATTTGTAGGATATGACATAGAATTTGTGGAAGCCACAGTCATATCAGAATAGGAAGTTGAATTGTAACCTTCTGCTTTCACTGCAGAGGGCACCGAAGATTCAATTTCTTCAATATCACTGTCTTCAGTGTATTTAGCTTGAGCAATAGAAATCTCTTTATCGTCTAGGTCGTACACAAAATATCCATTTCGCAAAATATTATCACCAATTTCATCATAATCTGTAATACTAGTCAGAGACAATAAAGTTAACACACATTTACCTTGGTCTGGAAATAGTAAATCGACCAATGGCACTTTAATTGTGGCACCATTAAAATCTAAATCAAAATAAACATCGGGGTCAGAAGTACAAGGAACCACGTAAGCACCCAAATCATAATCAAACTCACCACCCAACATGTCCACTATTGGCAATAACGTTTCATTTCTAAAATAAGACCATCTTTCAACCGAATCCAATAAGACAATGTTATTTTGATTCTCGAAAAGAGTAAAATTTGCTTCAGGAGTATTAAATTTCATCCCACTCAAGCCAACCGTAAGATCATAATGGGTTCCTGAAACATATGCTGAAATCAAGGGAACTGTAGTCAACTGCCCTTCGTACTTGGCATGATCAACACCACCAAATAATACCGACCCTGTTTTAGCATTTGGCTGATTCAAATACATCGAATAAGCATTCTTCTTGATCAAGCCTTCCGATTTCATCTTTTGGGGGAAATTTTCATATTGGTAATACGAGGTTTCCAAATTCATTAATCCAATACCAAATACCCCCATTTCGGAGTCGGTAAGGTTAGCAACCGCGAAACAAAAGTTATTAAGGGTCGAGTCACTATTATCGGGGTCAAGCGAGATCGAATCGATCCCAAAAACACCCCTAGCAGAAGTATCATCAGCATAAGAAATGTAGAAATCTCCGTTAGTTTCATTAGCTTGAAATGATTCCGATTCACCAGTATTGAAGGTACCATAACTCGAACAAGTATTCAGCGTTACCGCCGTTTTCGTAAATTGACCTACATCGAAAGTGGATGATTTATAAGAACCAGAAGTATACGATTCAGCTTTGTTAGCAACTTGACGTGGTTGATTTTGATGTAATTCTCGTTTTGCAATATCCCGCTGAATATGTTCATTTCGAGACTGACTTTTTGTAGCATCACGCTTAGAGTAACTCCGTCTTTGGCAAAAAACATCATGTGAATGAATCCATAAATCTGAAGAACCAGTATCAACCAAAACACTGATTTTATCTTTATTGGAACCGACATATATATCAGATAAATACCACGTTTGTTGATTGTGTAAAGTCAATTCGAATTCGTCTCGTTTGATATAACCTGGAATATGGCTCGAGACTTTATGAATATCAGAAATTTCATCACCATGGTGGACTCCAAAATCTAATTTAACAAACGCCGCTACTAAAGTTACTAGATATAATAATGGTAACATTTTCAATTGCTCTGGTTAACAGAAATATTGCTAACCATTGTCCATATTTATACCTTTCGGTAATATGAGCCCCAGCTATACCTCGTATTTTTATGCATATTAAGCGACCTCAGTGGAATGTTGACCCCAATTAACCTCAGTCGAGTCATTCCGATTCAACCAAATCCAAGGCTGGAGAATGTTACTACAGCTGACTTCGTCACCAAGGCTGAGCCCTTGTTGAGGTATGGAATAGTGCCAATAACACCATATCTGCGAGCTAATTTCAATTAACCGTTAGGATTGTCTAAACCCATGATAACAGGACTTGCATACAATTGGAGGAAATGAACAGTCATCTTCCAATGTACGAGTCTCGAAATAATCATCTAATGATGTTGATGATAATGTTTGCAAGATAAATGATGTAATTGTTCTGGTTTCAGTCCCGTAATTCGTATCTACTTTCCAGCAAACATTAATTTATCTTCCAAACGGGCAATTAAGATTTGAAATGGGAATATGGTCTAACATTAAGTAATCCCACTCCCTCAATACGAGGTGTATGGCGCATCATTGCGTCTGGAATTCATTTGTACATATTCGTATATGAGAGCAATGACGAAGTAGGTTGTATATGATTGGAATGTTGATATTTATTGCTTTGCAATTAAACTTTGAACATTTTTGAGTGGTCAAAGTCCCCCCAGAAGGAAGAAATCGTTAAATAATCGTCATGGGGAAATTCTTCCAAAAAAGTTGTAAATGTAGTTGAATAATCAACATCTGCAATGTTCCTGACCATATAAAGCTTCCCGAATATATTCCGACTTAGTCTCGAGGCTAATATAGAAATCATACAGTTTATTATACGAGAATATCTGAGGAATGATCATGGTTATCTTTTCCATCAAATATTATTATTTATTTTAGCGGCTTTGGTGAAAACGTACTTCGGAGTTGAGGTTTATTTTCGAATGTTGGTAATTGGCAGTTAAACTGTCTAGCTTTGATGTTGTATTCTCTCGTGGCTCTCGTGTGTGTTTGCAAGAGAACTCCCTATTATCTCATCAACTTTCTATTTAAAGTTAATTTCACCCAACCTAATAGTTTTTGCCCGATAATTGCTTTCATGTACAAGGGACAATAAAGCAAGAAGACAATATTTACGTTCATTTATTGGCCGTGGTTGTAAAAACGTATTCATGGAATATCCAGTGAATTTTGATTACGGATTTAATACCTATATCGGTGATAATTTTTTCAATAATATAAGCAACTATATACCATTGACTAAACAGGAATGTAAATAATAATTCACTCTATTAAATACAAATATATAATATGTAAGATTTAACCTATTCTAGCTCGTTTTGTAGAGACTAGCGTCAGCAGACTTGAGAAGTTGATTCACTTTATCTTGCTCGTCCTCGGCTTTAGCCAAAAGGCTCTTTTTAGTAGACTCAACACCTTCATTCCATTTATCTTGGTCAGCCTTGACTCTAGCTGAAAGTTTATCTTCAGTGGCTCTGATTTGAGATGCAAATTGTTCTTCACGTTTATTGTATTGAGCTTCAGAATTCTCGTGGTCAGCCTTCAATTTAGATGAAGCGGCGTCATAGTCAGCTTGAGTACGATCGGCAACCTTTTGAGAAAATGATTTGTCGTTCTCTGGAGTGACATCAGCAGCACCCTTGTCAAGGGTATCAGTTACAGTTTCTTTTGTCTTTTCCACAGTAGATTTTTGGGAATCAGGAGTGACTGCTTCCGATACTTTATCAGAGATATCTTTTCTTCCGGCGTCAGACATTGTAATTGTGTTGTTATTAATTTAAATCGATTAAATCTATAGTATCCAAGCCTTTCTTTATAAAAATTAGACCCCTTTTTATACCCCTGGGAGGTCTTTGGGAACGATTTACGGTTGCTATTCGAGGCCAATTAAGGCAATGGTGCATATGACCTTTCGATTCTCGAACCTTCCACACAGGTTAAGGTTTACGATTCTCAGCAATGAATTTTGAGCGCAGGCCCTTTAAGTAGTTCATCAAAGTTCTTGTCTAATTTTCCAACGGCGTTGTGCTTTTTGAAGTACTCATCATTCAACTCGGAGTGTTTGAATAAGATTTCTGTAGTCATGTCGGGCAGATTTGACTTTTAATCTGTCAGAATTACAAGTTAATGTATTCCCGTTTAAATAGGGATGTAAATATCAACATGTAATTACCTATATACTAAACTAATCGTCTGTATAATATTTACTCCATTATGAACCCTTGAGGAAAAACCAAAGGTATTTCCCTCGTTTATATAGCAATTGATTGTTGATGTGTGAAGTACGTCGCTTATTTCCCTTTTGGGATATATATTGGGACAAATACTTGACTAGTCATACCGAATTACCATTTCAACCAAGTAGGTATTTCAACATCAATAACATGATTTACATGAATTACATATTTGCATTATCATATTATTGACAATACTATCAAGTGCTGGAAAAGAATGACTTCATTAATCAACAAAATTAGGGTAGGCACATAAAAGATCGACACATTTCTCTACGAGGATTGTACAAAAATACAATATTACATAAAATCCTCATATATTAAACATACACACATATATAGGATTGGAACAATAAAATCAATTAACACAATTGTAATTAGTGCCACAAGCGTCAATCTATAAAAAAATTGGATTTTTTTAGAGATGGTTTTACTACAGTAATTTTATTAGTGTTTTTTTGTTTTTGAATTTTTTCCTACAAGTGAGTTTTAAGGGAGAAATCAATGAAAATTTGAGTTTCTAAACCTTCTAAAATTCCTATAGTAACTATCATATAGGATTTTCTTTTGCCCACTTTCTTTCTTGACAATTGAACTTACGTTCAATTTTTCTTTGGGGGTTTTAATTTTTAATTGAGACAATTTGAATAACTCTAAAATCTTGTCATCTGAGTTTTTTGTTAAAATTTCATAGATCTTTAACCAGATGAAGTCTATGGTTATAGACTTTACTACTTTACTCGAATCTTGTCTACCCTCCACCATCTTAAAAAAGTCAGAAATGTAATTTGAGGTATCGACTTTTGGTGGAGCTTTCAAGGGATAATAGACGTTTTCAATCATTCTGAAAAAGTCTACTAAGTAGCTAGTATTATAGATTGTTAAATCTTTTAAAGGATTACCGCTTTGAACCACTTTGAAGAAATCAGAAGTATCATAGAGAGTTACACCTTTTAAAGGATTACTTCTTTGAACCATTTTGAAAAAATCTGATGTATTATAGATTGTATCTTCTAAAGAATTACCCCTTTGAACCAACTTAAAGAAGTTAGAAGTATCATAGAGATTTAATTCTTCTAGGTGATTACCTCTTTGAACCATCTTAAAGAAATCTGAAGTGTTATGGATTGATGTTTTATGGAGAGATTGGTTTTGTTCAACCATTTGGAAGAATTTAGAGATATAACTAATATCATCAAAGCCTGGTATGTTAAGAGTCTCTTTTATGGCCCTTTCTTCCACCATACCCATGAATTTGGCTACTATTGGTTCTTCCCAGATGGGGTAGACTACAATAGGTTTTTCATAGCTCACATGAACGAATTCCGTGAATTCTGCTTCAATCTGTTCTTTGAATTTTTTGGCTAAGGAAATTTTGCTAATGGGAATATTGTCATGTACTTCTTCCCAAGTATTTTCGTTGTAATACGTTTTCTTTGGAGTAACTGCTGATAATTCGAAAATCGATTCGGCGTCACTTTCATAGCAAATGTTTTCTTCAGTTGAGCTTACATCGGACAATTCGTCAACTATTTGGCCCGTGCTTTTGACAAAAACTAACTCTTGTCCTTGCTCAACAGATTTGGACATGATATGGACTTCATTGACCATTTCATTCTTTTCTGAATCACGAATTTCAGAGATAGCTGAAGTAACGGTAGCACTAGCGGTCGTGGCAATAATTGGAGAAGAAGTAGCGGTTTTAGTAACGGGACAACCTGTAGCGGTAGTACTAATTGGAGAAGAAGTATCAGTTGTAGTAATTGGAGAATCTGTAGTGGTAATAGTTGTTGTAGTAGTATTTGGAGAATTTGTAGTGGAGGAGATGATAGTAGTAGTAGTAATAGTAGTAGTAATAGTGATGGTGGTAGTGGTAGTCGTAGAGATTACAGAGCCAGTTTGCAGAGTAGCATCTGATTTAGATTTAGTTAAATCTAAGTCGTTAAATTTTCTTAAATGTTCAAAATTTGAAACCAAATTTGATTTTACAGCTTCAGAAGCTTTGTTACAAGCTTGGGTGAAGGTTTTGATTGAATTTTTATTAAAAAAGTTGGTGTTAATAGGTAAATTAGCAGAAAACATTTTTAATAGTATAATCTAAAAAAACCAAAACTAGTGGGAATCCTCCTCTTTAAATAGTCAGGAGCTTCCTAGTTTGGATTTTTTGTTCAGGGTATTTTTGTTAAAGTTGCATCAAATTTTGCAGCCAAAATCAAAGAATACGACTAACTCAGTTCAGAAAGGGATCTTTAAAAAATAAAAATCGGATCATAAATGTAGAGATTCATATCTATATATACACTGAATTCATGAATTTTGCGATAACTTCGTTGTTATCTTCCTAAAACTTCTGACCTGGAAATCAAATTTGGGTAAGTTTTAGATTTGCCTGAATAAATTATGCAACCCTAATAATTTCCTACAAAAACCCCCTACTAATAGTTATCCTAAGATTTTTACACGGTCCTAAAAGCATACCCTGAACAAACTTATGATTTTTATTGATACAACTCCATCAAATCCACCCTTTTCCTTGGGTTTGAAGAAATAAGGGGCAAGGGCAAACAATCGAGAAAATATAGGAAACTAGGTACATACAAGGAGAGCATACAATCAATTTCTACTTTTAGAGTTGTACATTTACCAAGTTAAATAAATGTTGATGACACATAGAGATATTCATGATTACTTACACCAGACATCTACAAGTTGGAATTTTTCGAAATTCAGTAATTCTTGGTTGAAATGGTAGATAATTAAAAATTAACAGAAAAATAGAAGAAGACTGGTTGATGAATTAAATAACAGAAAAGGAAAGGGAGAATAAGCTGAAAACCCAATCAAATAAGGAAATAATAAATGACTAAACTAGCAATCATCAGAATGATATTGGTTGACCTATAATTAGCCTTATTTTCACTCACAAAAAATACATCTGGAATACCAGTACTTTCAGATGAAACAGCAAATGCAAACACATCAAGAATAGTTGTGGGATCAGCATTTGTTTGAAAAGTGGGATTCGCATTCGGCTGAAGAGTGGGCCCAGCAACAAAATCATCAAAGGTTATTGTCGTGAACTCATCTTGGAATTGAATATTGTCGGTGCCGCCAGGTGTATTTGGGATTGTTGGTGTAGGTGTACTTGGCGTATCAGGAGTATTTGTCGTGTTAGGAATATTTGGTACATCAGGAGTACTTGGTTCATCAGGAGTACTTGGTTCATCAGGAGTATATGTGTCAGGGGTATTTGGTGTATCAGGAGTACTTGGTGAGTCAGGAGTCCCTGGTGAGTCAGGAGTATTTGGTACATCAGGTGTACTTGGGAAACCAGGAGTATTTGGTGTATTGGGAGTACTTGGTGCATCAGGAGTATCTGGTAAATCAGGAGTATCTGGTAAATCAGGAATATCTGGTAAATCAGGAATATCTGGTGTATCAGGAGTAGTTGGTGTATCAGGATTATCAGGAGTATCAGGAATATCTGGAGTTGTGCCAATCAGAGGAGTTTCTGCAGCATCTGGACAAACAGTTGGTGATTCAAATACAGTAACTGTTGTTGTCTCGAGTACAGTCTCGAATATAGTGGTTACTGCTACGTCAACTAGAGCTGACCATGTTACTTCCTCAAAAGCTGGACTATCAGATGTCGCAGTTGTCGTAGTTTCAATTAAAGGAACTGATTTTGTATAATCAATTGTTGTACTAATATCATCATCACAAACAAATATTGTAACTACTGCACCCAAATAATCAGTTGTTTCATGATTAACCCCGGTTTGGGTTATCAATAAGTCCTCATTGTTTCGAGTGATCAAGGTAGTTTTGGAGACTTGTATTTGAGTATGTGTTGCTGGTTCAATAGTGATCGTGGTTGTTGGCTTAAGAGTAATGGTAGACGTAACTGTACAAGGTAAACCGTCAATGGTTGTATGAATTAAAACAGTCTCAAATATTGTTTCATCACCGAAATTTGTCTCGATAATAGGTTCATCAGATACAACAGCAACTGAGTCAGCTTCCGGAAATGAATAAACAGGAGGTGATGTGATTGTAGGTTCAGAAAGGAAAGTATTTTCAGGTAAAGTCTCACTTGGAGTACCAAATTCTTGGGTAGTATCAACACCAATTACATACTCTCCTTCAAACACATCAACCAAAGTAGTATATGTAGCAGTAGAAGTGGCTACCAATAAAACAGCAGCAGGAGACAAATCAGGTAAAGACCCCAAAGGAGATGCAAGTGTTGGAGAATCACTAGTTTTTATCAGGTCTAATGCAACAGCAGCTGCTATTACCAAGTTAAATAAGAAAACCTTCATTTTTACTGTCAAGTAAAATGAATAAACCTGTCTCCTTTTTATAGTGTTGTAAATAAATGTGGTGATCCAGATTAGGCAACAAATGAAAGCTTAATTGAAATTGAAATTGAAATTTATAGAAATATACCAACAAATAATCTCATAATGAAGTGTAGTATTATTTATATGGGAGTATACAAAATGGTGTACATACAGAAGAGACCAATATATCCATCTATATCTTATAATAAATATCAATTAATTGAATTTGACCCGTTTATAACGCGACAAGAGTGATGATTATCCTAAACACAACACCTCAACAGGAACAAAGGTTAATTTTGCTTATAAATTAGCTGAGTAATATTTATCAATTGCTAAAGAAAATCAATGTCACTAGTTTCAAGACAGTTTGTAAGCACAGTAAATAAAATACATTATATACGTTTTCGGAACTTCAACCCAGCAGAATTCTCATTTTTCGTGGTATCTAAAAGTGGAACTTCGAAAACAAAAATTGTCAAAGACATATACGATATAAAGTAAAAGTAAACTATATTTGAAACTTTAAGTGTAATCACTCGATTACTAGGAGTATTTAGTTTATTCCAATACTAGAAGCAAAAAAAAAGTAAATCTCCCGGGGGTGAGTCGAACACCCGATCTCAAGATATCTTTGAGGAAACAAATTACAGTCTCGCGCCTTAGCCAGCTTGGCCACCGGGAGGAATTTACATTTCGAATTTTTTGCCGCTTCGTCACATGCATGCTGCGAAGAAAAGGAAAATACTGCCGGCGCTACCATGACTAAACTCCCAAAAGTCAAATATAATTCTACAGGTATACAATCTACATCACCTATTAGTCAAGGTGATTTGTTCTATAGCTAAATATACCACAGCTTTTATAGATTTTTTTAATATTAATACACGGTTAAGGAAAAATAAGTGATATTCATCAAATTGATTATGGTACGTGAACTTTCGATAGTTTCTTTTGAAAACTGTGATGAGAATCTTGGTTTTGTAAACTTTGGTTGGTAACTGTTGATTTCTTCTCCACGTTAGAGGGCATTTTTCGATTTTAAACTTGTAATTATTGGTACTAACAATATATAATACATTTATCTATTTATTGGTTTTTTGTTTAGCTTGCGGTCCCCAATTCTTTTCGGGATTTTCTTGAAATCTAACCATTTTCAATTTACGTAACTTTTGCAAAGTTTCACTTTGTTCATTATCGGTCTTGAAATCAATTTTCAAGTCGGGTCCTGATCTCAAGTTGTTGAGTAATTTGAATCCGATATTGCCTTCCAGTAAGTTGGGGTTGCAAGTAATGTCTTGTTTCAATTGTTCAATTTTCGCCTTAACCTTTTCGGTAAGTTCTCCGGTTTGGGAAATATATTCTTTGTTGGCAAGGATTAACCATTGACGAGTAATTTCCAATACAACCTCCCAAGGGGCATCGGTTTTAATACAATTTGCCTTTGCATGGGTCAAAGAAATGTTATAGTTCAAATTTCCGATTGCACGAGCAAATTCATGAATTGGAATAGGTGGAGCTTTGAAAATTGAAGAGAGCTGATTCAAATTGAAGTAGAATGGTTCTGGGATTTCACTTTTGGCTAAGGTCAACATACCTTTGATTCTTTCCTGGGTTTGGTAAGTCTCGGGATCCGACTCCAAATTGATTTTCAAAATTCGGTCGATGAAATCGTCGTTTTGTATCTTGTCAAACCACATTGGTCCGGCGATGGTAAACGCAGATTCACAGTATTTACATTTACCCGTGACCGAGTAGTCTAATCGTGGATATTGGTATTTGTGGCCCGAGATTCTCCCTAAAGGTTGGTATATCTTGTGTCCACATCCATTACAGGCAAAAACCACCATTGTTTTCGAACTTAATTTCTTGACTTCCAAAGGACTCGATCTAACTTTGATAACCAATCTGGCATAATAATCGATACTCAAAGACAATAACGGTTCGATTGATTTACCATATTTCGCAGCAGTCGTAGCAACCATATTCAAGATTAATCGTAACCCGGCTTCATGGTTAGTTTCGGAGTTTATAAAGGTACTACCAAAGTTATTCCCGTTATAAGCGGCATAACATTTTTCAGGATACCCCGACCCAGCAAAGACACCGGCATCGGTACAAGTCACCAACAAGATCCCATCATCTTCAATAGCTTGTAAAGCAGCATCCATGAATGGGGTGGCACTGCCATATGGATCTAGATCAACTACATTAAATTTATTAGTTTTAGGCACACTGCTCATGAATTTGATCGCATCGCCCTCGTTAGCTCTAACTTTATTCTCAAGGTTATTATATTTGATATTACGGTCAATAGACTTGACTGCTTCAGCCAACAAATCATTAGCGACTATTTTAGAAACTTGAGGTATTTCATGGCCATACCGTATAGCACGTAAACCAGTGGCACTTAAAGCTTCCAAAATCCTAATAGGAGCTGCGACAACCTTCCTCTTCTTAACATCTTGCTCTGGATCTTCTTCCACCTTCTTTTTCTTCAATTGTTGTTTCTTTTCAAAGTTTTCATTTCTAATTTCATTGTAAGCTTTGATAGCCATCACCGATAAATCTCGATTGAAACGTTGGATTTTGTTATAGAACACTTTATCTCCCTTGGGAGCAAGAATCTTAGCTTTCCCTTCACTAATAACATCAAAGTCATCAAGATTAATTGTGGTATTTTCGTTTTCACTCACTTCTAAACCGTTTCCAGCCGTTGTTTCTGCAACAGTACTCATTCTTACTCTTCCCAATAATCTAACCCCTGTTCTCAACCTTCTGATCATCCACCAGCAGAGCTACAAACGATTTAATCAAAATTGATTCTTTTGCATCTCTGAAAAACTTTTGCAACTGAGACTGAGAAAATCGTCCTTTGCTGGAGAAACACCACCAACACCAAAACAACCTTCTTTAGTTCAATGGCTACTTTAGTACAAGATACTGCTAATGCAGCACATCAGATAGAACATGATGTACATGATGCATTTACTAGCGATGATGAGTATGATTATGACTATGAAACCGATTCCAATTACGATTTAGATGCTCAACAACAATGGGAAGAAAGTCTTACCCAGATCGAAGGGTTGTTTAGTATGTTATTGTTTCCATTGATTGGGAAGGCATTGGGGAGGAAGTTTAGTCATAGAATATGGAAACATATTGCTGATTGGTGGTATGTTTAGGTGTGGATATGGATATGGAAAATGTGGCAAATGGCGAAAGTGGGAGACATATGGATACGATATGGATACACAAGAGAGATTGCGGGGTACTATTGCTACCGTTAAAGGATATTAATGAAGATGTGAATGTATTGAATTACAACAGGATTGACTAAAATAGTGGTAAACTTGCAAATAAGGTACCAATTTCTTATAAGCTTTTGATTTAAAAAAAGATTGAATCGATGAATTTATATTTGGTCAATGGATAGTATATCGTGCATTGAAAGTTGGGTATGCACATTGCTTCGTTTGGAATGATAATTGGAGTGTTATTTTATGTTTATTCACTTATAACCCATAATTATACAATAGTTCGAACTAAAGAATTGGTAATTCGCTTGAACTTAAAATCAATCTTGCTTGACTGAGGTTTTGGTAGTCTCACGAAGTGAGTTTCTTTGGCATTTGTCACTTCGTGAGTACTTGAGTACTCGTTCGCATCACTTGTTCGCAATCAATTGGTGATGGCACACTCGTGATTGCTTACAATTCATTAATCAAAGCTTGAAAATTACTTTGAACATTACCCTCCACAAACTCTCCTAGGATCAACTTATAAAATGGTTCAATAATCCCTTGCGACAACCGATTGATAATCTGTTTCAAAGACTTCAAATACTCATCTAATGGAATAGTGGACGAACTGTCGGAAGAATTAATCGAATTACCAGAAAATATCGACGAATCCTCATCCAAATCATTTGTGGGTGCTGTCACTTGAACTTCTGCCAAATTAGCTGCAATCAAATTAGCTCTCAAAATGGTGAGAATCTTGGCAATCAATTTAAACAAGATTTTGTAAATAAAGATAGTATCTAAATTTATATTAATTTCCAACTTCTCAATCAATAACTGTTTCGAAGTCAACTTGATTGGTGATGCATTGGACGAAGATGAAGTGGAAGTACCATTAATCGTATTGGGCGATTTAGTGGGTTCAAGGTGTTTTGACTGGTATTGTTTACTGCTTCCTATATCAAAGTTCTTCAAAACAGTAACCAAGTTTTTGACAAATTTTATATGGTGTATAGGTTGATTGGATTGGGTTGATGTAATCACGATTGGTCGGTTGGGCAATTGTGGTGCCGTGTAGTTTTCCTTGAATGGGTCTTCTGTATTGAAAGCTCCTGGCAGCGCAGCTGCTCCTTTCTGTTTATTTAAATTATTCATAAAATTTCTCTGCTGTAATTGTTGTTGCTGATACAAATCTTCGTTCAACTGTAATGTTTTGATCAAGTTCCCCAAACTGATTCCCAACTTCAACAATTTGTTACTTTCTATAGGGAACTTCCCTGGTTGGTCTTTCAATTTTATCAAATTGTCATAGGAAAGTCGGTATATGTTAAGAAAATACTCATCTGGAACACTGTTGGTGAATGGAATAGACTCCAACAAGTGGCTAACACTGGATATCTCTTCGTCCAATACTCCTACAAAGTTCAGCATCTGGTTGTGAAATATTATTGTTTCGTCTAGATGTGTTTTTTTAACGTGAGGCGATATCTTAGAATTTGTTAGCTATCACCAAATGTTGTTTTACACGATTGTTTTGGTAGCAACGGTGGTGCCAGCGGTGGCAGCAGTGGTGATATTTGGAGATACTCCTGGTTTAAGAAATACTGGGATTTATAGGGTACGACGAGGGTTTTTATCAGCGTTTTCTAAGGTATATCAGGTATATCAGAGGTTAGATGATAAATGTGGAGGGCGATTGTTGTATTATATCAATTGGATGGTTCCATTGTTATATATATTCGTGGTTTCATTTTGTTTCCAGCAATTTTTCACCAAAACTTATCCCATATTGGAAGAGATTGGCGAGGTTGGCATATTGAAACAGGTTTATATTTACTTTGCAATGGGTTTGGTGTACGTAGCAACATGGCTAGCAACATTCACCGATCCAGGGAAAGCAGGATGTGAAAATCAAGTCCACTTCCCTAATAATCAATTGATCTTTTTCAATAATAAAATATGCCATACTTGTAATATAATCAAACCAGCGCGGTCGAAACATTGCTCGCTATGCAATAGTTGCTACTTGTTATTCGATCATCATTGTATCTGGATCAATAACTGCGTGGGGTTGTACAATTACAAGTGGTTCATGCTTTACCTCTTCACTAATATCAATTTTTTGGTTTACGGCGGTTATCTCTGCTTTTCAGCTTTGAATTTCAAATCAAGACAATTGAATTTGAATTATTGGCAGGCGATCAAGTTTGATGAATCCACTAAAGTTACAGGCATTTTTGTCATCTTGTGTTTTGCGTTTTCACTAATTACGCTGGCGTTTACATTATTACATTTGAGATATATATATTTGGGAGTAACCACTAATGAAGCGGATAAATGGCTGGAAATTGAGTATCTCATCCACTCAGGGCTATTATATAAACTTGATACTCCAATCAATGATGAATTGTATGTTGAAAAAGCAGGGCATAATGGCAAAATTGTATATATAAGTTTGAATTCAGACAAGATTCTAGTCGATTCGAATCAAACCCAAGTTAGTTTATCCAAAATCACTTCTATTGAACATGATATCGATAATATCTATGATCTAGGATTTTGGCAGAACTTGAAGCAGCGATTGTTGGTTTAGTCAAGAACGGTGTATCGGTAAATAATATTATTGAAATTGGGATATATAGAGTTAATAGAATTTCGAAAATATTCACGACTAAAATCTGACTAGACACAATCGATAAACAACTCAGATATTCGTTCCGTCAAGCCTCAATTACATGTAACTTAAATCTGGTAGAACATTCCATGAGAGTTGGTGCTACCTCCACTGAGACTACTAGACAGAAGAGGAGGAACTATGAACAAATGTATGTTATATATATTATATAGCGGATGAATGTTACTAAATTTAGTTCCGTATATTATGTTTAGTACACTTTGTAATGTCTTTTGTATTATTTTCGAATTTTCTTGTCCAATCGTCAGTGGTTTGTTGCCCATTAAAATGTCGACCGTGAAATACGAATTGCTATAAGAACATACTCCATCGAGGAAAGTTGATAAAGCATCTTGTAGTTTGAATTAAAATTAGAGTGGTGTGTTTATTAGTGTATGCAGGCTTCACAAGTTACATTCAATTTGGTCTTGGATAAGAAGCGCCTTCGGGGACGTCCAAATCTAGTCGTCGGTAAACATAGCGAGGAATTGTCAATTTTGAAACGAGTTTTGTTTTTGGGTGGAAAGATGATGAATTGGGAAATCGGGGCGAATCTCGATACGAAGCTAGTATTTGTGGTACTGAAAACAGAGGTATACTGATTTTTGGTTCTGAAATCAACGGCACAATCATCTTTGGTACAGAAACCGGTGGTTCGATTTTTGGAGTTGCGTCTGGCAAACTATCTAGTATACTTACAAGATTCTTTGAAGACAATAGAAGGTACAATCGGCGAATTATCGACTTAAATTTCAGTTCCCAAAATTGAAATTGATTGTAAACACAGGCATAAAGGAATAGTCGAAAATTTGTCAATAACAGCAAGTAGTCAACTTTTGATCTTGTAGCATGTTGGTAGAAAAAATCTTTAATATTTAGCTTATTGAAATTTATGATTAAGAATTTGGCAAATCGATTCATATTTGGTAGAGTTGGGCTATCGTTTTCGAGTAAAAGATAATGCCGCCTCCCCACTTTTCCAGCAATTGCGAGAGCCAACCTTTCATTCAACATGATTACAATATCGTCTGTGAGCGATGGATTTGCGATCATGCGTTCGAATTCATTGGCAAATTGGTCGGAAATACTTTCATTGTGCACTGGACTCGAGATCATGTCTTCTAGTTTTTTGGCAGGGATAAATCTGTCCCAAGTCTTTGCATTTGTCGGCAGATTCGAGTCACTGGCGTAGCTAGGACTTTTAGTCGAGTGATGAGAATCTCTCGAAACGTGGTGTTTGATATTATAAATAAGATTTGGATATAGTTGGTATTGCATGTCTGGTCGAGACATATCTCGTGTATGTCCATTCCCAAATACATTTCCATTGGCATATCCATTTCTATAACCATTTTCAGCAATCCTTCTCATATACTCTTCCCTTGAACCTTGTCCATTAAGTTTCTGGTTCATTGATTCTACTTTATCATTTAGCAATTCGGAATTGTCATTGCTATCGGAATAATCACTCATAAAATCATCGTTGAATTGATACAGTGATGATTGATACAGTGAGTTTTGTATATCCAATGGTGATTTCAGTTTCATTTTTTTGAGTCCAGAGGACTTCCTGGGTCCTCCAATGGATATTCTATCGTAAATATCCTCCAGACTGTAATCGTTCATTCCATTCTGTCGTAATAACGTTATATCAATGTAATCCTGAATCTTACCTATGCATTTTCCTAGTGCGGATGAAATTTTACGACGATATTTTTTTTTAATCTGGTAGAACAAAAGAGGTGAAGGAGACCACAGTGAAGGCTATGATAATACTTTCTACACAATAATACCATTGTAATTCATGTGCCAATTAAAAAAAAAAAAATAAAGAAAAAGAGAAAAAACTCAAGTTTTTAAATTGTGTTAATTTTTAACTATTGCAAAATTTAATAAACTAAACAGCAGTCAAACTTAGCTGATATTAACACTTGAAACCATTGCTTTCTTGAATTGAATATATAAAAAAACGTCAAAAATGTGTCAAAACTTTAATCAAAACCATCTGTTATAGTATACAAATTAAAAATATCAATTTTCAAGCTAAAACTTCGAGAAAACCGGGGAAAGTAATCAAAATTATTCTCCAAATCTCCTCTCCACTCTATTTTATACTTTAATATACTCTAACCTTGTTCATAGCTTTCTTCTTTAATTCCATTGACTTCCTGCATATTGACCAAAATAAATTTTTGTATTTTGATAATCTCCAGATGATAAGGTAAATACAATACACCACAAGTTTTGGAATCGGGAATGCTGGAAAATGTCAGAACACAACGATCTAGATAATACTAGTAATGATAATCATAATAATAATGATATGAGTCGAGGAAATAATGGACTCACTCATAATAATGCTACTAATTCTAAGAATATTTCAGGTGCTGCAGCCGATAATTTGAATCCATATATGGATAATTGGAACTATTTGATAAATTCAAATGACATGAATTATATGGATCCCAATAATGTCATCCTGCAGATCCAGTACCAACAAGATATTCATCATGATGATTTAAGTCAAAATATGTACAATTTTGATAATCAAGACCTCAGCAAGGATGTTAGTTTGATGAAAAATGAAACTAACGATGCTTTGAATCATCATATAACTGGTATGCCCAATTTCGATAACAATTCTAATATAAATTATTCAAACTTGCGAAATCCCGACCAATCGGTTAATTATGAGATTCCCCGGCCAAAACAACGACGTCCGTGTGATAGTTGTCGCAGAAGAAAAACTAAATGTGTCCCAGCACCCGGATCTAATAATTGTATTCAATGTGATTCTAAAAGTTTACAGTGCACTTTCCATACTACAGCGACCAAAAGGAAGCTTAACGATGATTCGTTGACCCCAAACAAAAGATCCAATCTTGACGCCCCAAATGTCCCCATCAGAGATGTACCTCCAGTACAAGATTACTCCAGTATGAATAATTCTTTGCTCAAGAAAACTCTCAGTTTACAGTTCCCTCGATCATCGTTTTATATTGGACCCTCTTCACATCTTTATGATGTTAACCTTATGAATTTGATTATTGACGATATGAACCGGGGCAATGAACTGAAATCCAATGCGTCGGACGTCCCTTTGAAAGTTGAACAAGTTAATTTGTCCAATACCCTTAGTTTGAGAAAAGTCTCCGATAAAGTACAATTCCTATTGAAAGATGACCAGTCCCCTCAATCTTACAACCAAATGTCTAATGATGTCGACACCATTGAAAAATTTATTGCCCCTCATGGCCAAATCTTAATTGATTTATATTTCCGGATTGTTCATCCTTCGTATCCAATCTTACACAAAAAGGTATTTTTGGAGAAATATAGTCGTACCCACCGTGAATTTAGTGCCCCTTTATTAGCAGCAGTCTATGTTCTAGCTATTCAATGGTGGGATTACGATCCTCAATTAAACAGATTCCCCAAACCTAATGTCGAGTCGATCTTGAAAATTGGTTTAAATAATTACTTACTAGAAATCATGAAGAGACCAAAATTATCGGCAGTACAGGCAGGGTTATTATTACTACAATGTAAACATACCCTACTGTTATCAAAATCAAAAGATATACTAGCAGATAATGATAAGAGGGATCAGAATCCCCAAAGTAACTTTGTCACTCCGGGTATCGGTGACACCGACTATAGTGATTGGGTATTATGCTCAC
The DNA here is from genome assembly GCA_037042355.1 of Candida sp. Y128-05E. Classification (NCBI taxonomy): domain Eukaryota; kingdom Fungi; phylum Ascomycota; class Pichiomycetes; order Serinales; family Debaryomycetaceae; genus Candida; species Candida sp. Y128-05E. The sequence continues at coordinate 36,199 of JAXQKE010000074.1, read as the reverse complement.
AGGTGGTGGCATTGGCAGAGGAATTGGGTTTAGGGCTTGATTGTAATACTTGGAAATTGCCAAAATGGGAACGAGGATTGAGAAAACGACTAGCCTGGGCGGTTTACATGGAGGATAAATGGTTGTCGTTGAAGAATGCCAGACCGTCACATATTAATGAGATAAATTGGGTCGTACGCCAACTCGTGGAAGAAGATTTTCCGGAAAAGCATGGCGATGGCGACTTGCGTGAAGGATCTAGTGACAATGACAATGGCAAGAAAATATTTATGCATTATATTGAATTGTCAAAGATTTTATCCGATATTTTAACCCAATGTTATTCATTTAAAGCCATGAATGAATTGACAGGAGTTGAGCAGGTATTGGAAATCGCCAAGCCCCTACAGTTCAAATTAAGGAGTTGGTATCGAAATTTACCACCAGAATTACAAATGAACTCAGTACAGCCAAGGAAATTATGTTCAAACGGGTACTTGCACTTGGCATATTTTGCAACCGAATTGACTCTACACAGGAAACTTTTCACAATGATATACCAGCAAAATTTGGCAGGTAATGCCCCACCAAAGGTTCTAACCGATGCGTGTCGCCAAGCTGCGAGAACGAGATTATTAGCATCGATTGAATTTGTCCGAGACTTGAAACCGGAACACATTCACTCATTCTGGCATTCATCATGTTCGGCAAATTTTACATTGATTGGAACGTTTGCCGCGATTTTGTACATGTCAGCTCCATCCAAAGAAGATTCCGATTTCTACCGAGACCAAATATACAACTATCGCTGGATACTTAAAATATCAGCAAAGGGATTTGACCAAGTTGGAGAAGCATTGTATCAGTTGGATATGATATATAATAAAATTCCTGGATTATTCAATGATACTGAACTACCCGTGGGTGCTGACAATCAAGAGTTTGATTATTCTCATGAAATACCATCTAACGCGTATGCCAATAATCCACAACCACAACCACAACCACAAGCCCAAGCGCAATCGCAACCACAGGCACAGGCACACTCTCGAACAAATTCACAGCAATACCCTACTGGAAATAATAGTAATATGATGAATACCAATAACAACAATAATAATAGTCAGACATACCTTTCACCTGATACCACTACCACCAATTCACGAGTACAAATGAATTCACCCAAAAATAGAAACAATTCATCGCATTCCACACAGGGTCATTCACCAATTGATCGGATCAAACACCCTTCGATAAACCAATCAAATCTTTCTCCACATACACACGACAGTCCTCGAAAGGTTTCACCACGCTCAGTTAATAGTGAAGAATGAAGTTATATATGTTTGTATTGTTTAACATTTACAAAGATTACCCGTTGTATTTTTATTGTATATATACTCTAACTAATCGAAAGGAGTTAAGTAAGCTTCAGCAATGACTCTTGCTCTGGCATTTAAAAACAATTTCATTTCACTGATTTCTTTATCGACATCTTCCATGAATTCAATGATGAAATCAACCAACTTATCCTTCAACATTTGTTCGGTGTGGAAGTTGGTGATTAAGAATGATATGTCATAGCCCTTTATGGGTACTCGTCTTAATATAAAGAAACTTTCTGCTCTAGAGGTCAAGAATCTGGTGAATTTATGAACCAAGATCTGTTCAATTTCATCTGCTTGTTTGATTTTGATCGATACCCTGATTGAGTTTATGGATGGTTCTATCAATATTTTTTCATTTTCGTTTCTGGCTATTACCATTGGGTTTAATACCAATTCAGGGTTATGTGTATTGTCCACTTCAATTTCTGGTCTATTGTGTCTTTCCACTAGTTGGGAAGAGAAGTCTTCCAAACATATGGCTGCGGTTAATGACGATCTAACGGCTGTTAAATATGGCTTTAAAGATTGTGACTGTAAAAGTTAGTAAAATGACTCAAAAACTGAAAATTCTATAATTAACTATCATTATACCACAACTGGTAAGAGATTGTTCCATTTACATACCATTTGTAATACTAATTCACTTGATTCCCCTAATCTCGTTCAACTCAAACTCACCAACCCAACTATGAATTTCAAATTGATCATTCGCACGACTCTCTAGTTACAATATATATTACTATCACAGGATATTATATAGAGTATACACAATGGTCGGACCTAGTAATTCAACAATATAGGTTTGGCTTTTGCATTGGAATCAATTTTGACTTTTTTGGGATCTGGATGATCATTTTCTGAGTCTAAAGCTCGTTTCTTAGAAGTTTTTAGGTTCAATTGAGTGATAAAGCTGGATAAAACGTCATTACCAATTTTGTGAAGCTGTGAATCAGCACTATCTGGTTCATTATGACTTGTAACCAGATTAAGAATTGGGCTGAATTTATTCAATTTCAAAAGTATGGGTAAATTGCTTTCATTTTCAACAATGGAATATGATTTCAACGAGTCTGTTTCATTCATGAGAATGTTTATGGAATTTTCAACTGAAGCTTCTTTTTTAGTAATGACAGCAAAACTCTTATCTTTGCTGAAATTATTTACTAACCAGTCAATCAAATAAGTTTTAAATTTGTCTAATTCATGACGATGTTTCCTGGCTTCAATTTCTTGTGTTTTATCGAATTGGGATTTTAGTACCTCAAATATGATATCTATTTCATTGTCTTCATCATCGTCTAATTTTATATTAAATTTATTCAATCGATCATCATTTATTTCGGTTAATTGATTAACAAATTTGTCCTTCGAAGAATATAACTCCAGTAACCTGTATTTCAACACTCCCGAGCTTTTCAATTCCATGAAAATAACCTCAATCATATCACATTTCAACTTCAACACTTGATGTTTTTCGTCAACTATATCCCAGAAGAGTTCTATCGGGGTTGACCCATTTCTACCACATAATTCAATAAACGAGTCTTCATTTTCAAACTCAGCAATGAACGATTTGAATTGCGAAGTAGCATTGAGTGGTTGTTTATCAAGGAATGCCTTGAATTTGGCTCGTGATACCCGATCAGAGCGGTAATTTGTATGTTCTTGATGTTTAATATCTTGCTTGATTTGGATTATCAAATTAGGGTAGATCTTATTGGAATATAAATCTAGGATATCCAATTTTGTCAAAATATTGAAATGTTTGTTGGCTTGAAATCGACTGTCTTGTAATAAGTTTGTGTACAATACTTCCCAAGATTGAGACTCAGACACGAGGGTTGGGTTTATAGATGTTAGATAAGCTTCTAATTCACTTATTGCTTGTTGTTTTAAGGTTGAAACCTCCTCATCGTGCTTTTTCTGTAATTCTTCGATAAATTTGTAATAAATAGTCATTATTTCATCGTCTGATAATACTGAATGTTTGAAAATAGGATTTTCCTCTTGTATAAGCAAGTTTTTTATTGTCAACCATCTGGTGTTATGGGATAATTTCCCCTGATCATGATATCGTTGCAAAACAGTTTCAAAGTTGGTTTGAAATTTTTCCAACATTGTTGATTTATTAAGTAATTCGTCCCTCGATTTCGATACCAAATATTCTTCGTACAATCGTTTACGATCTAAAGAATCAGGAATAGCCCAGTATACGGGGTTGGTTATTAATTTCGACATTACCATTTGGAAAGACCAAGTCGAATCCACCTTGGATTCAGCCAAAAGTTCCAAAAACGCCAGTTCAGTTTCTTTACTAGAATCGTATTTGGGGATATTAATCAAGTCATCGGCATTGATTGGTTTCGATTTCAATTCTTCATCTAATGCCGAAGATTCTTCGTCATTTTCATTTTCAACTTCAACAGATTCAGGTTCATTTCCATCAATTATATCCTCCTTCTGTGAATCCTTTTGCAAATCTTCAGGTATATCCCAAGTAGTTTCACCCGATTTTTCATTATAGTAATACTCTTTACCGTCATCGGTAGTGAAAACTTGCCAGTCTGAACTTATTTCTTGCTCAGGAAGAGTCCAACTAGTTTCTAGCGTCTTGGAATTGTAATAATATACTCTCCCTTCATCATCTGTAACCTTCTCCCAATCTGACATGAGATACCTATATTGAATCTAGCCTTACCAATGGCTATATTTTTGCAATATACGGTTATATACAGGAGACCCAGCGGGTAATTTATAAAATACCAAATTACCCACTAAAATGACAAACTAAGGAACGTAAACATCGATTACACGGAATTATTGTAGTGGCAACTATAGTTGCCTATTTATTCAATTTGAATTTGCAAAATTTCCCATTTTTGAAATGTGGTTGCCAGAATCTAAAGTGGTTGCGAAATTTATATTGTTGCAAAGTATAATTTATCATCATCAACATTGGACATGAGAGTAGCTAAGGTGAGATATGAATTAGAGCACTTGCTAGCATTAAGGCATTATGAACAGATAGATGTAGAATGTCGAGAATTGTTATTGGTAATAAATGGGATTAATAATGCAAAGTATTTTAATTATTCTAATTGGCGTTTAAACTATTATGGTGAATGTGACGAAAACAAAGATGTGAATGAACAAAATACTGATACCAAACCAAGGGGAGTACTCACTGATGTTACTGAACAGCATGAAATCCAATTGAATTTCAAACTTCCTCCTGGCGCTATGTTAGTTAAACTTGAACCAGGAATGCCGATTCCCCATGGAGCAAAGCTTATACAACCAGAAATAATGTATTTAAGAGATGAGTGTGGGTATGGCGATGGTTATGGGAAAGGTAATGAAACAGATACAAGAAATTTCTATGAAACTAGTTACGAATATTCAAATGGATTGAGTTACAAGAAGAACGAATCATATAACAACTATACCCACTGTTCCATAATTGGCAACTGTGTGTATGCAGATACTCCCAAACCCAATTTTCTTCGTCCATCCAATTCTGGTTATATTCGTCGGAAATCTTTCAAATATGATCCTCACAAGATCAATTCCAAGAACCCGTACTCTGCCGGGTTCTTTCCAAGTCCCAACATTGCCAACGTCGTCTCCAGTTCGTTCAATCCATATTCGAAAACTGGGTTTTACCCGAAAGAAGAAATCAATGGAAAATCCACCAAATTGTCCCCAACGACTACAGCCACTTCAAAGAGAGAAGGTGTGTCTGACGATTCTGAGAGCCAACAGTCGACCCAGGAGTCGTCGTTTGATATCCAGATCCAAATAGAACCGGTCTAAATAGTTTAGTGAAATAAAAAAATGTGAGATGAAAAATTGTAGATTTGGTAGATTTAAAAGTAAATACGATATAAACACCACTTTTAATCGATTTTCATGACTTCGCAAACATTGGAATCGACAGAATGGTGCTATATGAACTTGGAAATGTAAGTTTTAACCAGTTTAGAGTTTTCAATTTTCGATAATACTAACATTTAGACATCCCGATATGAACATATCTCCGCAGGCATTACAACAGTTTAACGAGGCTACCATAGATAAAGTGATATGGAAAACAATCATCCTAACCAGTTTGAACAAACTATACGGACTCATTGGAGAATCGAGTCATTTTGATATTTTACAAAACCAAAACAAATCGGCAATAATACGATTGCAACAACCAGATAAAGAAAAATTTGTTAATAGCATAATGGCACATACCTTTCAAATGAACAAGTATAGTCAGAATATAGAGAGTGATGTTACCTGTGGTATAAGGATCAATAAATGTGAAAATTTCTTAGGATTGGTGATGGATCAGGCGTTAATTGAAGAATAATGGGCGTTTTATGAATAATAGACAAATATTTACAGTATTTTACATATAATATGGTAAGAAAATTGGGATTATACGTAAGGTTGCTAACAATATCGGACAATTCTAGGAAACTTTAGTTAATATTACCTGAAAATTTCTGAAAAGTACACTTAAAATCAAGCGGAAAGTTCTACAAATAATCCAATGGTCAGTTTGATCAAGTTGATATTGATATCTCTCCCAAAAAACCCCCGTCGTCTCCCATATTTTCCAGATATTTAAGTAGCAAGTATTTCGTGTATATAACAATCGCAAAGGCTTAATTTAAATTTCAGTGGTTGTAAAATCAGTAGAAGATTATCGATAAAGCAATACGCCACCTACAACCTTGGTATAAGAATCAATTGACTTGCTAAAGACTGGGAATGCGTGGTAAATTGAATATCTGGAGATTTATACTCCTAGCTTTTCTTTTAGGCTTCGCCTTAGCAGAATATCACCCCAAGATAACGGTGACAAAACATGATAAACCGCTCTCGTTACTATTATACTTTGATGATTCATCAAACGTGATGGTTTTAAGAGAAGAACGACTTGAAATTTCATTTGATGATGGTGTGACTTTTGACGAAATTAAAAATATTGGAAGTGATAGAGTTCGGGTAGTTGAATTGGATCCTTACTATAAAGATCGAGCTTTTGTATTTACATTTAGCAATAAGCATTATGTAACCAATGACAAGGGTCAAACTTGGTCGAGTTTTGACTTGAAAGAGTCTCCCGAAGTTGATTATATGCCTCGGGTTGAAATTAATGTTGAAAATCGAGATTTATTAGTGATCCAATTAGGTTGTATGTTGAGGGACTGTACCCCCAAGAATTATTATTCCAAAGATGGTTTGAAGTCTACAGAAGAATTACCCATGAATGGATATTGTAAGTACGCCAAACTGGATAAATTGTTTGAACCTGGTAGCGAGAATACGTTATATTGTACCCACAATGAATTGAATGAACACGGCCATGTTTTGAAATCGTCAGTCTATGTTAGTGACGATTTTTTCAAATCAAAATCTCCGGTTGACGAAGATTCATTCAAATCTGGGGTAATTTTAGGTTTGCGAATCGAATCAACGTTTTTGATTGCCGTGGTCCAGTATGATAAATTCGACGAAAACTCAAAAACTACTATGCTTGTATCGAAAGATGGTGAAAAATTCGCCGAGACTGATTTAAAAGTGAAGTCAAGACATGGAAGACTTTCGATTTTGTATCATTCTGCCCAGTCATTGTTCATAGAAGTCTCAGAATATCTCGGACTGAATATGCACAGTCTCACTTCAACATTCTATGGAACAGACTCAACTGGTTTAAAATTTAATACCCTTCTCGAAAATATTAGATACCCCGAAATCTACAAAATTCAAAATATCGAAGGTGGTTGGATTGCCAATACCGCAGATGGAAAGGATGATGATGATTCTTTCATCGGAATTGGTAACAATGCCGTCAAATCCTATTATACACTTGATAATGGGAAAAATTGGGAGTTGCTTAAAGTGAACAATGACAATGATTGTAAAGTGTCTGATGGATGTTCATTACATATCGCCTCTCCAAATGTACTTAGTGGAGAAGGTAAACTTGTAACTGGACCTACCCCGGGAATTCTTATGGCGGTTGGAAACAAAGGTAAGAGAATATCAAAGGATTTAAATCATATGAGCACATGGATATCAAGAGATGGCGGTGTATCTTGGGACTTAGCACTTGATGTTCCTGGTCAATTTACCTTTGGTGACCAAGGTAATGTTATTTTAATCATTCCTTGGGGTGACATGTTCCAAGAACCAAACGACAAGTTTTATTTCTCGTTAGATCAAGGTAAATCTTGGATTGAAGAAAAACTTGAAATTCCAATTTGGGGTATATCGGTGTATACTACTATTGACGGATCATCAACCAAATTCATATACAATGGGATCAGAAATTCCGTTTTTGATACTGAAACTGCATTCTATACAGTTGATTTCGGTGATGCATTTGAGGGAAATACCTGTAATGATGATGATTTTGAAGATGTATACGCTCGAGTAGTTGACGAGGAGCCAATGTGTTTATATGGCCAGAAGGAGAAATTCAAGAGACGAAAACAAGAAGCAAAATGTTTTGTTAACAAAATTTTTGACGATGTTGTCTCGATTGAAGACAAGTGTGAATGCACAATCTTGGATTTTGAATGTGCTCCAGGATTTAAGGTGTCACCAAAAGGTGATGATGTTTGCATCCCTGATCCAAAGAGCATCGCATCCATTTGTTCTGACAAAAACGTTGAAGAGATCAATATCCCAGACAAAGCTGTAATTTCGTTCGATGAGTGTGAAATGAAAAAGCCAGAGTCTGATTTTATTACTGAACATACATTCAAGTGCTCAGAATACAGTGATTATAAGGATGGCGATACCCCCGTAGAAAAAGAAATATCAGTCAGTGAAACAGACTTTGAAGGTACTCTTTCTCAATATGTGTACACCGAGGAACACAATGAAACTGCATTAGGAGAAAATATAATTTTGAGGACTACTGAGGATGTAGCTTATGCCTCGAATAACGGTGGTGAAAGTTTTGTAAAGATTCCAACTCATGAAAGCATCGGTAGTATATACACAGGCTATACAAGTGGAAAAGTTGTTTTGGTTGGACAGGACAAAAATATATTTATCTCTGATGATGGTGGTGATACCTTCCAAAGAAGACAAACCCCCACAAGAGCCGGTCGAGGAAGAGTTTTGAGTTTTCATAAAACGGATAGCGAAAAGTTTATATGGTACGGATGCGAGTCTAATGACTGCAAATTCAACTCTGCATTTTACACTAAAGATAACGGGGCCAATTTCGAAAAGTTAAAGGATGATGTTATGATCTGTGACTTCGTTGGCCCTCATTTGGAAGTGGAACTGGACGAAAACAAAGATTTGATATACTGCTCGGTATTTGAAAGCAATGGGAAAATGCTGTTAGCCTCTGCTAAGAATTTAGATAGCGATTTTGTTACTATATTTGATTATATCAAGGGGTACGCAATCACAGGAAATTTTGTTGTTATTGCTACCGTCGATGAGGAGGCTAATGCATTGAAAGCCAGTATAACTGTCGATGGATTAACTTTTGCAGATGCGGATTTCCCTTCAGACTTGAAAGTGAAAGCTCATCAAGCATACACTATTCTAGATTCGGCCACACATGCGATATTCATACATATTACTTCTGATGCGGACGATGGAAAGGAAAGAGGTGTGCTATTAAAATCAAATTTCAATGGTACTTCGTATGTATTATCTTTGGATGATGTCAACAGGGATAAAAGAGGGTTCGTGGATTATGACAGAATAGACCAAATTGAAGGTACTATCATTGTGAATAGTGCTTTCCTTGATGGATCTGGGTCAAAGAAATTGAAAACACAAATTTCACATAATGATGGTGGAGAATGGTCGTATTTGGTTCCTCCTAGACTGGATGCCAATGGCAACGAGTACGAATGCAATGGAAAATCATTGCAAGAGTGTTCTTTAAATTTACATGGCTATACCGAAAGGGCAGACTATAGGGACACTTTTTCCTCTGCAGCAGCTGTTGGTGTTATGTTCGGTATTGGTAATGTTGGTGATAGTTTGACGGAGAAGTCTAAGGGATCTACTTATTTAACCCGTGATGGGGGTGTTACCTGGAAAACGATTAAAGAGGGTGAGTATATGTGGGAATTCGGTGATAGAGGTACTATATTGGTCTTGGTAAGCGCAAATGAGGAGACTGATACCTTACTTTATTCGTTGGACGACGGTGAGAATTGGATTGAATATAAATTTTCTGACCAAAAAGTGTCTGTTTTAGATCTTGCTACCTCACCTTCCGACACGTCAACTAAATTTGTTATATTTGTGAAATCTCCAAAACATAGACTGTCTACTAGAGCTATTGGAATTGATTTCGCCGATGTATACAAGAGACAATGCCAATTAGATTTAGATAACCCAGATAGCGATGATTATGAATTTTGGTCTCCATCTCACCCATTATCAGTGGACGATTGTTTGTTTGGTCACGAAGCTCTGTATTTAAGGCGTGCTACTGGTCATAATGATTGTTTCATAGGCAGTGCTCCATTGGAAGAGGGATTCAAGGTAACCAGAAATTGTACATGTACTAGACGTGATTACGAATGTGACTACAATTACTTCAGAGATATTGACAATACGTGTAAATTGGTCAAAGGATTGACACCTGAAGATAGAATGAAAGATATGTGTAACAAGAACGATGCATTTGAATATTTCAAACCTACAGGCTATAGAAAGATACCATTATCTACTTGTGTAGGGGGCAAGCAATATGACTCGTTTGATGCGGAACCATGTCCTGGCAAAGAAAAAGAATTCAATGAACATTACGGAAGAGGAATAAACAAGACTAACATTTGGTTGGTTTTTGGTGTACCATTATTTGTCTTGATATTCGCATCTTGGTTTGTATATGATAGAGGAATTCGTCGGAATGGTGGATTCAAGCGTTTTGGTCAAATAAGACTTGATGGGGACGATGATTTTGAACTCATAGAGAACAATCAGGTCGATATGGTTGTGAACAAAATAGTGAAGGGTGGTATAGTAGCAGTTGCCGGTGCTTACGCTGGACTTCGGGTTGTTTTGAAACTTGATAAAGTGCTATTACAGAAAATTACTTCAGTGGTTTTCAGAACTTCACCTGGTAGAAGGAATTATGTTAGCGTACCACATTTGGATGAAGAAGATGAACTATTCGGAGATTTCCGTGACAACTACGAAGAAGAGTTGGATGATGCCGCGAATGGATTAAATCAAGAGTTCGAAGATTTTGCTGACGATGATGGACACATACTTGACGGTGATTCAGAAATAAATACAGATTCTAGGTTATTCAACATAGATGACGAAGATGATTCCCAAAGGAACGAGGACGACAGCTAGAAGCCGAAGACCAGGTAATTATCGCACTATATTTATAGAATAAAAGTTGTGGTGATTACCACATCAAGAAATGAATTTTTACCATTTACTGTAGATTTTTACATGTTATTCTCGTATTTTACCTATTATATTAAGTCTAGTGTACATATCCCGAAATATTTGAATGTCTACTGATTTCTTTGAAGATCCATTTCATATAACAAATCTTCTGGGTTCACTGCTTCCATTTGGTCTTTCTCGTCAATCCGTTCATGTTGGTATTGATTTCGATCCAGTTGTTTTTTGAATAATAAAAGATATGGAATAAGGTATAATAGTCCCAAAAGTGTCGTTGAACCCAAGGCGCATGCTAATGAAATACCGACCACTTTTCCAGTAGACATGGGAGATCGAGTTTGTGTATCCTGCGAGGAAAGGAAACTCAATCTGTCGTTTAGAAGTATTGTATTTATTTGTCCCACCTCCTTATTAGCATTGACTGAATAAACATATGGTATCCAGCTTGTTCCATTATATAACGCAGCGTTAACTAGACCATAGTCAACTAATTCAAACCTACCAACCAAGACCAATATCTGATCCTTATTAAAATAGGTTTCATCATTTTCATTATTGGAATTTGCAAGGTCTACTAGTCTAATATCCTTAAATTGCGTCGCTGAGTCGAAATTGATATCTTGGTCGATACTGTCCCAATTGTTACCATCAAAGCCTGAAATGAAACCATCACCGTAAGCCACCATACGTGTATTTATTGATGCTTCCAGAATTATAAATTTATCGATGATTTTATCAGAACCTAACAGGTTTAGGGAGGTACGGGTATCAAAACTACCACTATCAAAATCATACTCAACGAAGTTCACTTGCGCGTCATTGAATGATAAATTACCACTTATAAACACCAGATTCGTTGAAAAAAATCTAATATCAGTAGCAACACCAGATGCAGAGTTACCACTACTATTAGCTGCTGGATCTATCCACCTAGTGTTGTTCAATTCATATATGCACAATCCATCACAATCAAACGAACCGGCCTTGTCGAAGTTCCCTCCGACCAATAATTTGGCTCCATCATCGTATTGTACAATTGCATTTACGGCGATACTAGAATCATCATTATTTGAAAGTCTCGCAGGTTGAATCAGTCTAAAGCCATTGTCAAACAAATCGTAAATGATTACACCAGTGTAATTGTTATCACTAATAGCAACCGAACCATTGATTCCGATATATAAGGCATCCTGGTTTGAGCTGGAATATAACGTCTGGATTGTACTATCTTCACTCCAAATTGCATTTCCTGAAAGTGGAGAGAAAGCAGTTTCCGATCCGTTATGAATGAAACCAATGTTTGACACAGATGACGAAGTATTAAAATTCCCAGCGATCACACTAATGGTCTCATTAATGTAGTACGAGCTTTCAATTCCAAATGAATTTTCAGTAACATTGAGAGAGAATGAGTTGAATGCTTCATTTTGAATAAAGGCTTGATCATCACCGTAGTAATCAAAAATTTTAAAGGACTGTCCACCAATAATCTGCTGGGAGTCTCCAAATTTGATAGCCTGATTTATCTGAAGTTGTAAACTTGGATCAGATACCCATTCAAAGTTCAGATTGTCCCACGTCATGAATGTAGAATCGGATGAGTAAACAGATAATTCTCTCTCGCCAATAGTTACATTGGTAAACTGTGTAAATACGACTGAATCATTATTTCCCAATCCAAACCATTCTTGGTCGCTGTAGATTGCGATATTACTGGCCAGATCTATAGTTTGATTTCCATTCGAAAGGTCCTTCAATGTTGTTCCATTAGCACCCAGAACTGTAAAGTCGCCCAAAAATATTGTCTGAGAACCATATTCATAAATATTCTCGATTTGATTACTGAACGTAGCTCCATAAATTGTACTACCATCGGCCCTTCTAATCAATTTTGAATTTCTTTTCTTCACTATTTCTGTCACGGCTTCATTGGAAGTATCATTGTAGCTCGAAATATTGAGTGTAATTAAATTATTATTAGAAATTACGACCTCATCATCATCTGACTCGAAAGTACCTAAAAGTAGTAATTTTTCGTTCCCTTCATTATCAACCAGTTGAATCTGGTCAACATTTGAGTCAGATGATAAAGAACCAGAAAGCAAATTGATAGACGAATTACCAATGTAATTATTTTCAGGATTGAGTCTTGTCGAATTACCAACATTATACACCACTTTGGTTTCATTAAAGTCGGTGAAATTATCTAAAGAATATTCAAAAAGACCATTTAATGAAATATAATTTAGCTTATAGCCGGTTGAATTCTTCGTTGAGTTTGTTGAGTTTGTGTCGAAATAATCATCCAATTCAACAATGTTGGCAATAATATTATCGACAATAGTCAAAGAGCCTTCGGTATTTGCATTTATAGATTCAACATGACTGATTTCGACTCTTACTTTATTTGAATCACTCACACTTCCGTTTAAATGACCATAAAATAGATAATCAAATTTGTCGTAATTGTTATTTTGATAGATAAGCTGAGATGCTAATACATTTTCGTCACCATCGACTAACGTGACGTTGACGATTGATCTGAAATCACAAGTGCTGTCTTCAATACATCCGGGGGTAGTAATAATCATTGAATATATCCCCGAGTATGATATATTCGGATACAAGACCATTTGGGCAACACTATCACTACTTACCTGATAGTTGGTACCTGTAATTGAAGGATCTAGTACCTGGATTGATTCCCAAGTTCCTTCAATAATATCGGCCAAGTTGTTCGTGGATGCCCCATCTTCATCGTCACAATTGGGCTCATTCAACGTATCATTACCGTACACTTGGATTGAATCGGTGTATAGCTCAAAGCCAGAACTGACACCCTGTGAGCCAAACCAGTCAACCACAGTTAATCCTACTTTATCTATTGGAACTTGATCGACGAAGGCAAATTCTTGAAATGATGCCCCATACCCCAAGGTACGAGTTCTTGTCGAGCTGTTATAGTAACTGATAAAACTGCCATCATCATCTATGAAGGTTGTTTCATTATTACTTGCAGAAGTATCATTCATATTATCCAAGGTGATATCTTGTAATTCACTAGCAGTTAGCAAAGGACACCAAGCATCACAATATGCCATCTCATTGGTATTAGGATCGATGTAAGATAAATTCATAATCCCATTATTGGGGTAGGAATAGATACGAAACAATTGGATTGAATTGTTGGAATCGGGGATATACAAACGAGCTTTGGAAGGGGTTAATCCTTTCATTTGATCGGGCAATTCGACTGCCCATTCACCTCCTTGTCCCGGAGTGACAGACCAGTAACCATTATCTCGAGGACAGATTAGCGATTGTGGGTCTCCCGAGTCGGTATTGACTGTGGTGATAATACCATGTTTCAACGATATTTGTTGTTCTGCCATGATTAAAGATGTTAAATTAGTATTATTTGACGTTCGGTTGGTTGTGATATTGTGTACTAGCAACTCGGGAAAGCCTAAAGTGTCGAAATTACCGCCAAAGATGATTGATCCTTGGTTGTCATCATCAAAGATTTTCTGAATGGAACTTATTGACGAGTTCTCGCCAAACCCTCTGAATGGGAGGGTTGATAAGGTGTTAGATGTCTGGTTATAAACAGCAGCAGCATATGACGAATTGAATTCGAAGTCACCACCGAAATAGATTAAATCATTGTCGACAAATGCTGTGGATATAGTTCCATTGATGGGAACTGCCGACCGTTTGTTGAATGTCGATATTATTTCGGTAGTTGAATCATCAGTGATATTATAAATAAACGGCGAATTGATCGACTGATTGTTGTATGAGGTAAAATTGCCTAGAACAAGAAATGTTTCTGGCGATAATGGCTTCAATTGATCAATATGGCCATCTAGTTCAAACAAAGGTAATGAAGCATTGCTCGATGTGTTTGCGGCAAATACCGTGTTTGGATTATTGGTTAATTGTGAAGCATTTTGATAATCATAGAACGATAAGCTAGAGAAATTACCAAATAATCCCAATCTTCCACCAAACAATTGATAATTCAACTGTGGATGTGATATCAAATCAAACAACGCCCATGCATAAGACAAAAGGCCCAATAGTAGTAGCAATCTCATTAAATTATTGTAGCAAATAGTGGATTAAACTCCTTGTTTAATCTTTTACTAAAATATGAAACAAGTGTGTAACAAATAGATCTGAAGAATATGAATCAGTATAAGCAAAATTCTTCACCACTTCAATATAAAACTACTCTCTTAATGACAATATCCGGTGTATAAAAAGCAGGTAATACTAACTTCTGTAGTTAATAATATAGATATAATAGTTTCCAAAGCACTATCTTTATAAAAATAACCAGTGATAACCTAATTAAATCCAACTACCCTGGTGTTGTAAAATGCGATATATTTTTTTTGGTGTAGTGAATTAAAAAAATTATCGTGTAAATTAAAAGATAAACACGAGAAAATGAAAGAGATTTACAAAGGGAAGTGAAGTAGTAGTAAAGGATAACTAATATTGAAGAAAACTACAACTAAATTTTAAGGGTTAATTAAATTTAAAATTTTGGGTGAAAGGGCGTCTCGCAACAGTTCAGTGCAACGTATAAACTACAATTTAACTAACACTTTTTTTTTAAAAGTTTTCTTGTTAACACTCTCATCATTATAAAGCCTACTTGTAGTTCTTTGTTTTAACGTACTATTCTTCTCGTGTAAACCTTAGTTTATTCGGTGATGGTTGTTTATTGACATTTCAGCCTAATTAGGTAATACACACTTAAATTTTTAATTGATTTTGTGAAACTTAAAAATAATTTTGTTTCGTCGTCAACTTCAACTTGAAAAACTCTGTCACTTGATATTAATCATGTGATTATAGTAAAATGGTTGTAGAACCGTGAGCTATTGATGAGTTTATATATGAGAGAGAATATGCAATTCAATTCTATTCTAGGTGATTGTAGAATATCTAGAACCAACCAAATCTTATTCTTTATATCTTTCCAATATAAGCTGTTACCAAATAGTTACTATTGAACTCAGTGGAATATTTATTACATAGTTATTCTCAGAAAGTTAATACAATATTGTGATTTAGTTGTTTGTCTTGGACATGGCAGAAAGAATTTGTTTCATATGGAGTCGCATTTTCAAATACTGTAATACTGTAATTATAATGGGAAAGATAAAGATTTTAAATGTGATGGTTTAGAACTCTTTTTTTGTAATGTTTATGTGTAAGAAATTCCAGATTCAGTTCTTTCACTTGTTCAGTTCTTTCACTTGTTCAATTGATGCTTTTAGTTGATTGCAAAATCATGATTCCAGTAAGACCAATTTTATTTCTTATATACACACCGCAATTAGGGAAAGGTTTAGAACCGATTGGTTAGAGTATTCGTTTCTAGGTTTATATAATGAAGTATCCAAGTGGGTTGGATCCATATACTTCCAGACAACACCTATTGCATCACACTTACTCGCCACTAATATCTATACAAGCTACCCATAATGCTGATCTCGCATTTCAATCGTTACTAAACAATGATTCCATCTCCAGTTTACAGATATTGAAACCGTATGGTAATAATGCTAAATATTCTATACCCAACCAATCGTTTAAAATCATTAACAACCAATTAATGACCAAAAATTATCCTTCCTTCCCCATAAGGTTTGAACCTAGTTTACCTGAGCTTTTAGAATTGAGTACTGGTCACTCACAACAACTCTTTTCTATTTCCAATTTAGAAGTTTTGTTGTCTAAAGTTTCAAATTCCGATGATTTATACTTGAAATTGTTTAACAAAATTATCATTTCCAATAAATTAGTCCCGTTTGAGACCTTCAATCACCCCATATGTCAGATATTTCTTGTGGATTTTTCTTCTGATAGTTTATTGGATTTAAGAAAATTGATTGTCAACTTTAGAAATTTCAATTTCCCCAAATATTTTCAAATTGATGATTTATTAATCCACATATTTATCATTTATCATGAAAATGACGATAAAGATGAGGTTTATTCGTTTCAAAATCAAATCAAGTCTCAATTAAATATATCTTCCACCTTAATTCCATTAATTGAAGATGATGACGCCAATTCAAAGTTCTTGAAGGTTAATCTTTCCGAGAATTCAACAATCCAGGAAGATTTACAGAGAATTACTTTAAATGAACATAATTCTGCCCCCAACACTCTAAACATCCCAAAATCCCTTGATAAAGTCTTAAGGAATAAAATCTATGAATTCATCTCCAAGTTTCTTATACCCCACATGCAATCGAAAATTCGGTTCTGGGATGATCAAGTCTTGCAGCCCAAGAAATCGTTGACGAATCGATTCTTTCTGGTTTCGAAAAAAATATTCAGTTCCCGAGACCATCAAAATCATAATGATAACCCTACGGGCAATTTCAATTACCAGGAAAATTACTATTACAAATCCACTCCAGAACAGACTATTCGAAAACTAGCCGATTGGGCACTTATATTGAAAGACTTCAAGTACGCTTATGCTAATTATGATTTGATAAAGAAAGATTATACCAATGACAAAGCGTGGACTTATGTTGCTTCAACCCAAGAAATGTGTATGGTATCGTTGCTCTTGGCACAAACACAACAAATTCATCCTCCAATAATCCCCGACAGAAACACTCTCCGCAAAATCAAACATGATATCATCGAACCTTATATGGATAACCTTTCATATACCTTCACTTCACGGTTGAACTTACGAACATACACCTTGAGAACATTAATAATAACCGTGGAATTATTATTATGCATGTCCAACTATTTCAACATCAACCAATGGTGGAACGATCTCATCGAACGATACTTACTCATGTGTATTTCTGAATTTGACCAGCATATGGCATTGAAAAACCAAAGCCCTCGCGTTATCAATGCTATATTGTATGAAAGATTAGGTTATGCTTTCGGTAAAAATGTTTCTGTAGCTGATGCTTCATTAATTGATTTCCAGGAAGTCACTTTAGATAGTCCAGAACCCCCCAAACCGACGAAACCGTTGGGCGAACATGCTAATATATCCGAACAAGAGGTTAATACCGACGATAATGATGAATATTATAAAAACGAAAACAAGTTGGTCCCCTTGCCCAATTCAAAAGTAGCGGGGATGACCCGGTTCAGAAAATCTGCAATGTGGTATTTGTTATCAATCAAAGAATGGCTAGACTTAAAGAATTACTACCAGGTTGAATATTTGATGAACAACATCAAATTGGTATATAACATAAAAGATTTGAAACCAGAAGAATATTGGTACGATCGAAACGATTTAATTCTTGGATACGCAAAACGGAGTTTGAAGGAACAAGAGGTAGAATCTCAAATTGCATAGAAATTTAATACACATGTAATAGTTACATTTAAATTATATATATATACTAATGACACAATGTGTGATGCAGATGAAATAAATTTCATACTCTATATAAACGGATTACTTAATCCAATTCTCGTAATGCCAACTTCCTTCGTTTGTCCATACTTGATTTGATTGAGCTTTTTGTAGCTGATTTAGTTAACCAATTCCAGAATCTGTGCAAGGTCGCAGAAGCTTGTGGGACTGTTGAGACGTTACCTGCTCCCTTCAAAGTTGACAATCCAATGAACTGAGATTGAAGATTGTTGATATCTTGTTGGACATAATCAACGTCGTCTTCCTCGTCAGAGGATGCAAAATTCTTGGGATCGACGTAACCAAGTTTAACTAAATAATTGAAAATTAACAATGAAACAAACTTTATAAGCGAAGATAGAGGATAAGGAAAGAACGTATAGAAGGAAAATCCTTCCGATCTATCCCCCTTGATGCTTCCATTCTCAATATGGAGAGATTCCATTTGTTTCTTGGTTCTTTTACCATAAAATGGAAGCAAGTAAGATTTCGATTCATTAGTACCCGATTTGAAGAATCGTAAATAAGTCCAGCTTATCACAACGCCAAAACAACTCAATATCCAAGATATTTTGAACTCTTCACTGATTAATTGCAATATAAAACAAGCAATAATCACAATGAAAGGTAAAAATTTCACCTTAACACGTAAGTTACCCTTGAATAAAATTATATAATGGTTACCAATTCTTTGTTTTATCGAAACTAACAACCCCATGTTGATTGCCATAGCTGATAGCACTACTGGAGGCACTTCATCCAACTCAACAATCCAACTCTTGATTGTATAATAAAAGTATACGGCAAGATTAGTCAAAATCACATTGACAGCAATGAAACGACTGAACTCTTTACTGCCCCACATATTCTCGGTATACTTACCTAAGTAAAATACCAACAAAACACTCAAAGCTAACCCAAAGAAATTCTCCTCTATGAACCCACTGGTGACGATTACCCAAGGTCTAAGAATCACAGGTGATTTAGTAGGTATAAATGTCAACAACGGTACGTATAACTCGTGTGGATGTGGCACTTCACCTGTCTCTTGAGCTATACTGTTGGCATCAGTACCTGATTTAGAAGATGACACTATTAGAAAAAAGTAGGTATAGTATTTTAAAATAAAATTTAGGAAAGTCAATGAAACTAGAACTACTAGAACTATACTAGTGACTTTTGGAACCTTCATTGTCCATCTATTTGTCTAAATTGTAAAACTCACCAATATTAATCCACTATGAAATTTGGCTACGTTCCATTGAGAAAATTGGTACAGGATATGAAAAGTTGAATATTAAAATCAACTCTTAGTAATGAACAGAATAGGATGGACAAGGATGGCTCTGATGGGTCGTATGACAGTACGACTGAACTCAGCGTCTTCCAAACATATTAGAGCGAGACCTAGAATACGGGATTTGATGAAAACACCAGTTGCAAAATCTTTACTCTTGACATTTATGTTTGGAACCTTTGTAGTTGACTTGATGAAGAATCGTAAAGAATTGGAGTTGTTGGACCAGACTTACGAATCTAAATTTGCAATTTTACAAGGGTTGAGTGATAAACTCAAACAGGGCGAACAGGTGGATGTAGCAAGTGAATTAAGAATTGCCAACAGTTTGACTAAACATAAGTATAATACGGTAACAGAAATTGAACTTGATGAACAATTGGAGAGATTTTTGAAAATGACTGAAGATGAAGTGGAGGAGGAGCTTAATGAAGTGGTTGATGCGAAACCAATCAGTAAAGAAAGTTTCCTTTAGGAATTAATAATTATATCTATTAAAACTGTACATACTTAATACAAACTAATTTACATTATATTCTTTTATATGGCAATTTTTCTGATAGTTCTTCTATGAGAATCACCAGTTTCCAATACTTTTCCTTCTTCCACCAATCGTTTGATGGCTTCACTTATCTCACTATTTTCAACTCTAAATGAGACCGATTCATTGATTTTGATTGCCAAGTCATTGAATCTGATGAAATTATCATTTTCACCTATAATCTTCAATAACTCATTACCCAAATCTTCTTGAACTCTTCTTTGGGCAAACGTAGTACCAGTCTGCACCATATCCATATCAATTCTTCCAGTAGTAGGGTCTGTAGCATAATCTTTAATTGCCGATTTAATCAATCTTACTGCTTCTTTGACATCGATCAATTCGACGGTATGCGATAATCTCATTTTGGCGTGCGCTTCCGCCAATCTAATCATCGATTCCAATTGTCTCGTAGTAGCAGTAATTCTCTTTTCCGAAGCTCTTGAATCTTCTCCCATCTTTCTCAACTCAACATACGATCTCACCAACTCATTCTTACCGTCTTCGGTCATGACCGGATTATAATTCTCCTTGACATATTGAATATAAACAGTTAAGAACTCAATAGGTAAGAGGAAATTGTTCGACACAGACTCGGGTCTATCTTCCAAATACATATCGGTCAAATGTCTGGCCAATTGTCTATCAATCTTTTCGTCGACTTTATCCAAAATCAAATAAACTAAATCGAATCTGGATAATAATGGTGGTGGTAAATCAATATTGGCAGTGACTGGTAAATTAGGATCGTATCGAGAATTAATTGGATTTGCTGAAGCTAAAATCGAAGTTCTAGCATTCAAGGTGGTGATGATCCCGGCTTTGGCAATGGAAATAGTTTGTTGTTCCATCACTTCATGCAATACCGATCTGGTTGAATCGGACATTTTATCGAATTCATCAATACAACAAATACCACCATCAGACAATACCAACGCCCCTGATTCAAGCACTAATTGGTTGGTATCGATATCTCTAGTAATATATGCGGTCAAACCGACTGCAGATGAACCTTTACCCGAAGTGTAAACCCCTCTAGGTGCGATTTTATGAACATATTGTAAAAGTTGCGATTTCGAAGTCGATGGATCCCCACATAATAAAATATTGACGTCACCTCTATATCTGCCACCTTTCTTGAACACTTTATTAGTGCCACCAAACATTTGTAACAATATCCCCTTTTTAACATCATCCATTTCGTAAATCGAAGGCGCTAACGATCTGGCTAACACTTCATATAAATCATCTCTCTGAGCGATTTCTTCAATCTTAGCAATTTCCTCGGGCGTGATCTTTCTCACTTGTTCGACCTCCAGTTCTCGATCATTAACCTCATGTTCTAAAGTGGAGATATCCGCACCTAACCTCTTTTTATTAATTTTCTTAACATGAACGATATCGAGATAAGTTTTGTATAAATTTTTGATTGCCCTTTGTTTTGAGTTTGCACGGACAGGCACCGATCTGAAGATCCCACAGACCTCTATCCTGTCACCAGCTCTACAAGAATCGACCAATTCATCGTAAACACATAAATTGATTGAATGAGGGGTTTGACCATCGGGGACCAAGTCAGGAGTTTCTTGCAATTTGATAACTTGTTTATCAGCAAAAGACGAACGGTTATGGATCAACATCATGGAATTGGTTTGGCCACAAACGTCTCTAGGACATTTAGTTGGTTCTGAAATGACCCCACGATCAATCTCGACAGCGACAGTATGGCCACAGGCATTACATTTGAAGAACGCCACTTTCATATCGGGAATAATCGAAGTGGAACGGATAACAATCCCCTTGACACTTACCAATTTATCGATATCATTAGGGTTCAATTCACGCATCCCTTTTTCAACAAGGTTGATATTGAACGGACGAATGGTGTATAAGTTGGTTTCAACATCATCGATGTTAACAGCGGAGTCTGGGTTATCATTAACCAATTGGATCATACAATCTTTGATAACCTGATCCATGATTGGGATAACTTCTTGGGGATAGTTAATCAATTGGTAATATAATTTTTTCGTATTAGGATAACTTAAAAGATTTTTAGCATCTAGATTCAAGTTAATTAAACCCAAATCCTTCATATTGTTAAGGTAATTAATATAATAGAACTCTTCATCTTCCAATTCAATAGGTTTGTTCTCAAACTCTTTTCTAAATTTATACTTGAAATTCATCAAGAAATCTCTAAAATTGTTTGAACAATCTTGGATAGAAACATTTGTACCCCAAATAACTCTTACAGGTTCATTAGTTTCCAATTCTGAACCCAATTGAGAAGATGAAGACATGGGTACTCTATTAGAATCTCTATTTTGATCAGCAAACGTTCGTCTAGGAGAACTTAAAGATGAATCATGTAAATCACTTCTGTGATGTCTTCTAGTGATTCTATCTACTTCACTAGATAACCTATCAGTTCTCCTAGCATCTGAAGAATGGTGCACTGAAGATGTATAATGTAATGGAGAAGAAACATCTCTACCATTAGAATGTCCATTTATTTCTGAAGGAGGATTTGAAGATGAGGCAAAAAATAATGGAGACGAAGGCACAATTGGTTGAGATTGTGATTGTGATTGAGACTGTGAATCATCGTTGGAAGGACCATTACCTTGACCTGAAGACATAGTTTGATTGATTAACTTAATGAATGAATAAGAATTATTATCTCTTGACGTTTAAATTTTGAAAAGTTTATACGCGTAATATGATATTTCCCAATTGGGTTAATTACCGACATATTCGACAAATGTCGTTATAAATGAGGAATGTCGCATTATCTCACTCTTATGATACTATAGATATAGATAAAGGTATATCCATATCTATTAGATAATGCTAACCAAACAAACTTCCAGCACCTAATAGCATAGTTTCTACAAATCTTTCACAGATAAATTATATTAACTTTCAATATATACCTTACGTTTTTATGGTTTTACCATTGATCAAACAACCTACACTAAGATCAACACACATAGATCCAATTAGTTTCATCCTCCTGAATACTAGTCTGGAATATATTCAATGAATAAACTATTGGCGTTTTTTTTTCCAATACAGCTTCTTTTACTGTTGCCTAATTTATATTAAAATTAAATACCTATATACCCACTACAAATTCACGTGCCATATAAAATGTGGTATTTTTGAAAACTACCTATTGGTACTTGCAAGAGACACGATATTGGAAAGCAACAATGTTTCTACGAGGCAAATTTGATTAGTGTTTATTGATAAAGTGTAGTATACATTTTACATCTGTGTTAATCTATTCTATCATTACAAGAACCTGGTATAATATTGGAATTCCAGCAACAAGCACCAAAAAACCAAAGATAATATTCTTAATTGTGATCTTTTAATGTTCAGATACAACAACCACAGAATATTAATAATAGTGAACTTTTAATTTTCAGAAACTTAAACCACAAAATATTCTTAATTGTGAACTTTTAATGTTCAGAAACAACAACCACAACATATTATAGCACAACAAGCACCCCAACAAACACCGCAACAGCCACCGCAACAACCACTATCCTTTGCGGGAGGTGCTTGTTGGATATATATCGGTTGTTGTGGTTGATAATACTGTGGCTGTCCTTGAGGAGGACACTGATGGTGATGATGATGATGTCCCTAAATGTTAATATAAGTTCAATTGAGTCTTTTTAATCAATCCATTACAATTGATCATCCCATCTTACATACCATTTTCAAATAATTTAAATAATTGGTTAGGTAGTCTTATTATTTATATTTTATACTGAATCTGATAACCGCATGTCCTCTCAAGATGCCAAGCTCAATCATTGTCATCGATGTAAAATTTCTTCTATTAATAAATCAACGCCTCTCTGCAGTGAATATTTTTTTTTGGTTTGGTGATGAGCATGATCCAAATGGATAATTACAATGTACTATCAATCTAATGTGATTAGAATCTCGGCGATGTGGTTAATTATAATCAGAGCCAGCTTAGACGGAATGACCGTAGGGGTTTTATTTAGATTACGCATCCATAATAAATTATTGATATTCTATATATACCTATATAGCATTAACTTCTGCAGCGACCTTACTATCTAGTTTAATCCACGTCAACTATCCACGTTACTAATAAACATCAGATTAACCGTTTTATTCGGATAAATATCCTCATAAAGTTATGCGCGAAATGCAACATTTTGTTACGTAAGCGCAAATTAACACATATTGGTCGGATTGGGATGATGTTGATAAAGTAATCTCGATCCGACAAGTTTGGATTCGGAAAGATTCATGGATGATGTCGCATTGATGTTCGCTAATACTAACCAAACAAAGTTTTACCACATAGAAAATAGTTTCTACAAATTATTCAAAAATAAATTTTCTTGAATCATAAGATACATAATCATATAAACTCCTACGTTAATTGCAAACGCTCTATTGCAATAGTTAAGTTTTCTTTTGTTTTAGAAGTGTTTTTCTATTCTACAATGGTGAGTTTCAAGGTGGAAATTCATGGTAATTGAATTTCTTCCTGTCATGATTTGGAATCTTCGACCTCCCAAATCATAGACTCATACTTTTTCATATTACTGGCTCGGAGTTTTCGAAGTGCCAACTGGGTCAATTCTAGTATTTCCGACTTTGATAGTCTCGTTTTGTATGTTATCTTCGGACTAAACTTCGTCGTCCAGATATGACCCATAATAACGTCATTAGCTTTGAGTTTGGGGTATCTTGGTTTTTGGGCTTTTTCAATCATGTTGAAAAAGTCACAGGTACACCGTGTGGTATCTTTAAGCGATTTGGTTGGATATTTAGAATCCACCATATGAAAAAACCATACAATGAAATTGGTGTCGTATATTGAAACCAGTTTGACTTGTTGTTTTGCAACCATTCTAAAGAATTCTGAAACATAGCTAGCTGTAGAGCTGATATCTCCACTTCTAATTGTTTCTATAGCACGAGCTTCAACCGTATGGAAGAACCAATTGGTTTCATAGATTGAAATCACTTTCAAGTTCTGATTTGCAACCATTTTAAAGAATTCTGAGACATAACTAGCAGTAGAATTGATAGTTTCAATTCTGATAACTTCTCTAGCCTGAGAATTAACCATTCCAAAGAACTGAGCTACAAATGGTTCTTCGATAGTAGGTTTGGTGAAAATTGACTTTTCGTACATTTCGTCAACAAATTCCATGAATTCTGCTACAATTGGCTCTTCATAAATTGGTGCCAATGTAATCTTGGTCTTGATTCTGGGGTAGATAACAATGCAATTCTTGCATGCCTCTTTATACGAGAGATACGGTGTAGTTGGTGGATCAAAAATTGATTCCACGTCACTTTCGTAATGTTCTGCTTCTTCAAATGAGCTTACTTCGCCAATTTCATTGTCGATTTCAGCAGAAGATTTATAAATTATATTATCTTGATCTGGTTGTTCATCCAGAGGACTTGATAACAGTTGAACAGCATCTTGAACTTTATTTGCTACAAACAGTTCGGTTTTCTTCAAACTAGTATTTGAGTTTTCAGTAATTTCATGTACAGTTTCTTTATTAGCAGAATATTTAGCTTTGGAAAATACAGAAGGAGTGGTAGTAGTAGTAGTAGTAGTAGTAGTAGTAGTAGTAGTAGTAGTAGTAGTAATGGTAGTGGTAGTGGTAGTGACTACAGAGTCAATAGGAGCAGTATTTGAGGTATCGGTGTTGGTGTTTGAAAGAGTAGCATCTGATTTAGATTTAGTTAAATCTAAATCTTTAGATTTTCTTAAATTATGAAAATTTGACACCAATTTTGATTTTACAGATTCAGAAGCTTTGTTACAAGCTTGGGTGAAAGCTTTAACGCAGTTGGCATTAAAAAAGTTGGTGTTATTAGGTAAATTAGCAGAAAACATATTTAATATAGATAATTTAATAATCCAAAACTAGTGGGAAACCTCCTCTTTAAATAGTCAGGAGCTTCCTAGTTTGGAAAGATTGTTCAGGGTATTTTTGTTTTAGTTGCATCAAATTTTGCAGCCAAAATCAAAGAATGCGACTAACTCAGGTCAGAAAGGGATCTTTAAAAAATCAAAATCGGATCATAAATGTAGAGATCCATATCTATATATACACTGAATTCCATGAATTTTGCGATAACTTCGTTGTTATCTTCCTAAAACTTCTGACTTGGAAATCCAATTTGGGTAAGTTTTAGATTTTACAGAATTATGCCGCTCTTATAATTACCTACATAAATAACCATACAATAAAATTATTCAGGTACTGGTGTGAGTAAGTTTGGTAGTGTTACCCAAATGATATTGACAATCACCTCGTAAGTTTGATTATTAAAGCCCCTTAACTCCTGGATTTTGTTAGGAAAGATTTTAACGAGTTCGATGAAACTATACTCCATTCCTATTTTGCAACGACACATCGAAATGGGGTACTGGTTCAATGGGTGAAACATTAATTTGATAAAGGTAGCATTTTGTAATTTTTTTATGTTATAACTGGTTTATTTTGTTTTCTGTTCAATTTAATTTGTTGTTTTAAATTCAAATCGACATCAAATAACTTGTTGTAAACCCCAGAGGCTAATTGTAGAGCTAGCACGATGTTATCTATTGGTTTAAATCAAATTAACAATTCCATGATATGATCAGGGTGCCATTATAATAAAGTTATTTGATAAAGTGTATGGTTTAATAGAGACAATACGAGAAGTTGAACATCGAAATAACAATAGTCATTATTAAAGGAAATTGAAACTTATAACTTTATTAATACCAAGCTCGTATCACCAATGGTCGATTTTATCAAGTTACAGTGATTGACATGTTGTCAAATATACTTAAGGTAAAATTGCTTTTCTCAATAATAATATTATAGATTTATATTTTTGAAATAGATTTTCATCAAGTTACAGTCATTGGCAAGCTGTCAGTTATACTTATGGTAAGGCTACTTTCCTTCTTGGGGGGATACTCGTCGATGTGACTGGTGAAATTGTCGAAAGTTTGTAATAATCTGACAATTACGTATGAAGCTTCTGTCAATGCGTACTGTTGGCCCAAACAAATTCTGGGTCCGCCATTAAACGGTAAGAATCCCCAACCTAAACGTTTAACCGAATCCTCAAACCACCTTTCTGGTCTAAACACATCTGCATCTTTTCCATAAAGCAAGGGGTCTCGATGCATTGAATATACCGAGTACAGGACCGCTTGTCCCTTGGGTATATAAATTGGATCTTGACCTTGGTCACCCCCACCTTTGATTAAAAAGGTCGGTTTATTAGCAAATCGAACATTTTTAGGTACAGAGGGATACAATCTCAAGACTTCATTGATAACCGCTTTCAAATAATCCAATCTTTTCAAAGATTCGAAAGTTAGTTCTGACACTTTCGAGTTCTCACCTTTATCAAAATTATCATGAATTTCCTGTTGCAACTTTTTCAAAATGTGGGGGTTTCTTCCCAATTCAAAGAAAGTAAACGATAATAACCCGGCGGTAGTATCTCTTCCTGCTAACAATATATTCAACGATTGGTCACGCAAGACTTTAGGATTTCTCGTTTGTTTGACTAATTCGTACAAGAAAGTGTACCCTGATTGCTTATCCAACTCGTCTTTAGACATTTCCAATGCATGATTGACATAATGATCAGTAAACTTGTGCACAATATCATTTACATCTCTAAATTCCTGGTTATTGATCAACCAATAAAGCTTTTGTAACAATGCCCGTCTAGAAACGATATTTTGCGATTTATTAAATGCATCAGCAAACTGAGATCTTTCGGGGAAGTTGTTTGAGGGTGTAGTATCACGTAGGGATTCGACCGATTCACCAAATAAAAACTCGGTAGCGGAATCAACTGTAAGTTTAAAAAACAACTCTTGCAAGTCAAACTGGGTATGTTTTACTTTGGAGACATTAGCAATCAACGCCTGGACATGGGGTTCTAACAACTTAACATGGCTGACTTGTTCCCTAGCAAATTGCGGTCTCAACATAGCACGCGAGTGTTTCCAGCCTTCACCGTCTAAAGTGAAGATTCCATCACCTAGCAAAGGGTGAAATACGTTCTTACGCACCCCCAAATCAAAGTCGTTAAACCTAGTAGCTAAAATATGTTTTATATTGTCGGGATTTTTTGTTGTTATTACTTTGGACCCGGAAATCCACATGGAAAACGTATCAGCTAGTGGGTTCTTGACATCGTCGTAGAGATTTGCATTCCATTCCAAAATCCTTCCCTTTTTCTTCGCCGACATCATTGGTTTAACCAACGAAAACCCCAAAGTCCAATCGTGTTTAACATGGGTAACTGGTTTACAACCAAACTTCTTAGCGTAACGGTATTCATTTAACTTAGAGACCACCAAGTACACCCCGATAAATACTAATACCAACACCAAACTATTTTGAATCATGAAGAAATATATTGCTAAATATTTTTTTAATAACAAATTGCTAAATAAAGAATGCAAATACAAGTCTATTTATATAATAGACTTGAAACGACAATACATCGTTCACTCATAATCTTTCCCCTCAGTTACGACGTCTGGTTACGTGATACAAGTAGGAAGGGTTATGGCTATACTTACCTCCTATAAATTTCGCATCTACATTAATGCCAAATCATACGTCAAATACCTCGGCCTTCAAATGGATCGCCGAGATTGTGGGGGAGATACGGCCGAAAACAATATCGGAGATTAAAAATAATCTTACCGAGTTTCATACATTTATACTAAATACTCGACAAATCCACATCGCTCAATTGAAATGGAAACAATTGCATTGACTGAATTTCTGTTGTCTCATTTTACTCCGAGCTAGCCTAACTACACAAAACCACAATGTCTGTCACTCTCCCTATGAAGGCTTCAAAATTTATAAGTGTCATCTTGTTTATTAACTGTGATTGTGGTTGTGGTTGTGGTTGTGGTTGCTGTTGTGACTCCGTGATTCTTGCCACTTGTTTTGATTAATCCGATATGGATTTTGAAATTCTCGGGTTGTGATCCCAATTGAGAAAACTACCGCTTACAAATTTTGACTTACTGGATAACCTTGATATGTGTCTTTGTCCTTATTGAATTCACTAGAAGACGTCTGTAGTTCATATTTCAAAAATTAGGAGATCAGTGTTTGGCCTTGATTGAACAGATCGTTTTGTGTTGTAAAACTGATCTACACTTATTCTACAAAAAAGGCAATAACTCGATTAGATTATTTAAATATTTGATCAACCTCGTAGGCGAATCATATATAATCCGAACAAAAAGTGAACCTTGTGGTTATACAATTTATAAAGCTAATTTTGCCTTTTGCGCTTATTCACTATCTTTGATACCACCATCACCAATCAAATAAACACATTCTTTCTCTTGCATTGAAGCAGAATCCACCAACTTAAATACTCTTTCTTCGCCTCTACCTTTACGCAACAAGATTCTTGTCGAAGAAGCATGGGCCAAAACATGACCACCGATAGGTTTTCTTCCATCGGCAGCAGCAAATAAAGAACTAGCACCTGGGTCTGATTGGACTTGATTGGTAAGAAAAGTGGCGATATTGTATTCTTCGGATAATCTCGTTAACGCGGCCAAATGTTGATTCAATTTCTGTTGACGTTCATTTAATTCCCCTCTACCGCAAAAATCAACTCTGAAGCAAGCCATAATAGAATCAACAATCAACAAACGATATTGACCATCGATGAATTCCTGGCCTAATTTCTCGACCAATTCCATTTGATGTTCACTGTTCAAAGCACGAGCATACATGATATTTTCCAAACAATTATCGGGGTCTACATTGAATCTGGCAGCAATGGCACGGATTCTCTCTGGTCTAAACGTACCCTCGGTATCAATATAGGCAACTTTACCTTCGGCTCCACCTAATTCTCGGGGTAATTGCGCGGTAACACATAATGTATGGCACAATTGAGTTTTACCACATCTATACTCCCCAAACACTTCGGTTATTCCCATTGTTTGTACACCACCGCCTAAAACATCATCAATCTGTTTGGAACCGGTGGTGATATATACCGATTTGTTTCTAATTTCTGCTTGAATGGTCGCAGGAACAAACCCAGATTGCTAGAGTGTTAATATAAATGCAATTGCGGCAATTCCCCCAAAAACATAAAATATACATACAATGATCGTCCCAGCTGCCTCTTTGATCTTCTCAACCTTAGCATCACTAAGACCTTTGATTTTACTCAAGTTTCGACGCGTTATAGATAACACTGACTAGATATAATTGTTAGTATACGCACCACATTTAATAAACCGAACGGTATATCATACAGCAACAGAGCAAACGCCCGCAGCTTTCAACTTGGTGATATCACCAGCATTGATACCATGATCCTGTAACTGTTCGATTGGAATGATTGAGTTTGTTTCCATTGTTTTTAAATTTTACGTAGAAAAGACCCACTTCTTTTGAATGGTTGTAAAATGAGAAAAACAACTTATTTACATTTGAGCTAAT
This sequence comes from Candida sp. Y128-05E, assembly GCA_037042355.1. Lineage (NCBI taxonomy): Eukaryota > Fungi > Ascomycota > Pichiomycetes > Serinales > Debaryomycetaceae > Candida > Candida sp. Y128-05E. Next base: position 5,646 of record JAXQKE010000074.1, on the reverse strand, counting down.
CACCACAATAAAACAAAATGACAGTATATCCTAACTTAGACGGGCTTAAAGGAGACTTAGTAGCTGATAAAGATGGTGAACCTAAGTACAGTATTTTAGGTAGCCCTCAAAGAAGAGTGAGAGGAACTGGTGCTGTTAGAAACTCACAAGGATCGTTATTTGGTAAACATCCACAATTGGGACATGCAAAACACGAACAAGTCGTGAGTTTGTCACCTCCTAGGAAACGTCGTGCTGTTTCTCCAGTTAAACCTAGCGGCTCTCCTGAAAGGAGGGCTCGTATACGTCAACTTGAGAGAGGAATCACCCCATCACCTACGAAAGAACAATTTGATGTTGATAAAGACTACGATAATAAATCTAATGCTTCTGAATATAATGATAGGTATATAAAAGATTACTTACAAACTATTGAACTGAGATTGGACAAGATTGAGTCAAATCAATTACTAATCTTGCAACAACTTGAGAAATTGAATAAGAAATGATTACGATTAGAAGTCAATATTTTTTGTTGTTTGAGCTTGTTCATGGTTGTGATCATGGTTATGATTATTATCATCCTTGGCATCATCATCAACAGGTATACCCCATTCTTCAATTTCGAATTTCTTACGGCCGTTTTTGAATGCATATTCCCCATCATGAATCATCATTAACCCACGCTCCGATAATATTGGTAATTTTATGATATTGACCAAACCATGTTGAATCTTACTTGGTTCGTTTTTATAAGCTTTCTCGATCAATTGTGACATTTCTTGATTGAATGGTTGTAAGTATATCACCGAATCGAACGTCGATTCTAACATCCCCGTGATGTTGTGGTACCTAGGATACAAATCCAAGGGCAAACTTGCAATCAAGACCACATTTGAATTATACTTCCTCAAGAGTGCTCTTAAACTGTGTATAAATGGGAAAATGAATGTTGGTGCCGAAAACTGAGGCTGATATATCGAAGGGTTAAGTAAACTTGGTAAAATTAATCGAATAATCTTACCTGATTTCAATTTAAGCTGTTGTTGAATTATGGCGTCAATTGTTTTTATAATCTTAGTATAGTCATCATTCAAAGGAACAAAAGAGATGTCCTGGTTACTGGGACCAGGTAGTAACTTTTGCGTTATATCAAACTGATTGTTGTATCCTTCATAGTTGTTGATTGGATTTTCACCATTATCTTCCGTCTTTTTATTTAACCCATACCTCCAAGCAATCTTCATATCATCATTTAAGTTGGAAACACTCACTTTGTTTTCAATTTCCTTGATTTTGGCCTTCTTTTGTTCCTTGGTCGAACCTTTATATAATCCAGGGAGTTCTTTCGACCATTGTGACGACACTCCAATAGCAATACAATGACAATTCAAGACATCCTTCTCAATTCGATTATGAATTATACCTTGCGATGCAAATGCTCGTAATATTATCGACGCAAAATCAGTACTGCCCGATTCTTCAACCAATAATGATTGACCTATGGGTAATCCTAGATGCTGCAAAAGCTTATCCAAATCAGCACCACCAGTGGATATAGTTGGTTGTGAAGTAATCAATGATGGTCTAACTCCTGGGTTCTTGGTAACTTCTTCTTCAACATTGACTTTTTGAACAGCCTGTGGGATTGTTCTTGTTGGAGCACCTATTGGTTGCCCTCGTACTGGCAAACTCCCTGGTTGACGTGCTACGGGTCCTCTTCCTGGAACTGATGGTGTGCTTAGGATTTCACTCCTCTTTCTAAATGACATGGCTAGATATCTACCACTAGATGATTGTAAGTAATTCGTTTGATATTGTGATGAGTTTGTAAAGTTCACGTGAGTTTGTCTAAAGTTGTGACAATACTGAATTCAATTAAATATCAATGATAAACTAGGTACAAGTATATAAGAAATCTAATACAAGCAGTTCTACTATAGATACCTCGTTATATCTTCTCTTCTTCTACATTTCATGTATTAAGTGGAAACATGTCAAACCTGCATATCCACCCTCCTAATTAAAAGTTCAATTGGTGGTAAATGACCGAAGTATATATCATTAAAACCATGGGTGCTTTAGTTTCAATACCATTGGCTCCTGTTACAGGACTAATGTCATGTTTCAGTGCAGCAGCATGTTCTGCGTTTTGCTCCTCAATAGGAGGAACTTTCCAATCATCAATAATGACTAGAATAACATATGCTATAATTTTATTATTGAATTCATTACTATCTTGGATAGCATTGTCACCATTCATAGTGCACAAACTAGAGAAAGCAACATTTGGTTTCATAAATAACAAATGTGGACCAGATGGAGGTGAATGTATAAGTTTTACCTCGGTTTACAGAATCAATTTTGCCTTGGGAATGTTGCATTTAATATTGGCAGGTTTATTGTTTGACGTGAAATCTACAGCAAACCCACGAGCTGTGATTCAAAACGGAGGTTGGAAAATAAAGATATTTACCTGGTTAAGTTTGATTGTGATTAATTTCACCTTGATTCCCGATAATTTCTTTATATTTTATGGTAATCATATTGCTATAATCTTCTCGACAATCTTTTTAGGTATTGGTTTGATTTTATTAGTGGATTTCGCCCATGCCTGGGCCGAAACATGCTTGGAGAAGATTGAAATGGAAGAATTGACGGGTGAAGGCGATGCCAGTTTTTGGAAGAAACTTTTGATTGGAGGTACTTTATCAATGTATATTGCCAGTATTATTCTCACTGTCATCATGTATTGGTTTTTTGCTGGACCTAGCTGTTCTATGAATAAAACCGCAATCACCATCAATTTAGTATTAGGAATACTCATCTCAGTAATGTCTGTTAATCAAACTATCCAAGAATCAAATCCCCATGCTGGATTGGCCCAAGCTTCTATGGTTGTTTTCTATTGTACTTATTTGGTGATGTCTGCAGTCTCTTCCGAACCAGATGATAAATATTGTAACCCTTTGATTAGATCTAAAGGTACTAGGACTGCAAGTGTTATTATTGGAGCTTTTTTCACCTTCATTGCCGTTGCTTATACTACAACGCGTGCTGCTGCCAACACCGCCTTCAGCTCAGAACCTACTCCTTCGTATGTTACTAGTCAACCACCTGCTCGTAATGAAATGAGATACCAGGCAATCAAACAAGCAGTTGACGAAGGATCATTACCTGAAAGTGCCTTGAATCAAGCCGATTTGTATGATGAAGAATTCCAAAACTCGAATGATGAGGAAATTCATAAAGTCAAATACAACTACTCGTTATTCCATTTGATCTTCTTCTTAGCTACTCAGTACGTTGCCACTTTACTTACCATAAATGTCAAACAAGATGATTATGGTGATTTTGTTCCTGTTGGTAGAACTTATTTCGCCAGTTGGGTGAAAATCGTCAGTGCCTGGGTGTGTTTTGTGTTGTACGGATGGAGTTTAGTAGCACCTGTCATTTGGCCTGATAGGTTTGGTTCAGTTGCCTTATAAGTTTAAGGTTACATATATAGAGTGTGTTGTGTTTTATTTCCGCATTGGGAAGTCTACGCTTTTGTGCGACATTATTGGTCGAGACGAATTTATAAATTTTCAAGGCCGGGTGAAAACTTGATGATTTTTATAGTGTAGAAGCAAAGGTTCAATAATGTCAGCAATTATCTCAAAAGCTACTGGTTTCGTCAATGGTGTTGTAACCAAATCCACCGAGTTCGCCACTTGTGCCGTTTACTGGTCAAAAGTTGGTGCTGAATTAGCTAAAACCGTTTACAAAACTGAAGGTTTAGCTCCACCAAGCCAAGCACAATTCCAACAAGTTTACAAAAACGCTTTCGCTGCTCTTAAATCCCCTCAACAACAAAAAGAATTAGTACAAAAAGCTACTCAATGCAAACCAAACAAAGATTGTTTAGTCAAATTCGGTATTTATGGTGTTCAAGTATTAGCATTCTTCTCTGTTGGTGAAATGATTGGTAGAAGACATATTGTTGGTTACCCATCAGTCGGCGGTGCTCATCATTAAATTTGATAAATTGTGTATAATAATAATAATAATAATGAATGTTTGTTGGCCCTAAATCTAACTGCATTTTAAGGACTGGATTGGATTTGGTCTACACTGCTCAGTAAATAGGGTTATTGGAGGTAAGAAAGGTATCTATTAATATACATCTTGTACAGAAATCGTTATGTAATTATTCTATGTAGTTTCTTCTTCTTTTCTTCTCTTTGATGCTTCAATCATTTCTTGTCTTTGTTTCCTCTTATGCTTGACAATTTTAGGAACTGTACTAATCTCCTTACGCTTGATTCCATGATTCTTAATATTTTTCTTTTGGTTTTTCGACAATTTACTTATATTAAGCATCCAGCTAGGTATACCTGCTTCGCATCCTGATTGTACCATGACATTCACTATTGGTTTTACCGTTTGTTCATCTTCCTTGGTGAAGAACGTTATGGCTCGACCTATTTTCCCATTTCTACCAGTTCTACCAATTCTGTGAACATACGCTTGTGCACTTTGAGGAACATCAAAGTTGATAACCATATTGACCCCATGGAAATCCACACCACGTGCAAGAACATCGGTAGTGATCAATACCCAGATATCTCCCGATTTAAATCGTTCTATTACCTGTTCCCTTTGTTTTGGAGTTCTCTCGGCATGAATCACATCGACGTTTAATTTATCATATAACAATTCATGAAATAATGCTTTGGCACGGTGGATTGATTGTAAAAAGATGATAACGGGCGGTTTGAATTCTCCATTTTGTAATAATTGTCTAATGGCAATCAATTTCCCATCTTCGTTCCCAGTGAATTCCAATTTTTGGTCAATAGTATTTGATGCTGCTTCTTTGGATCCAATAATGATTCTAATGGGATCCTTCATGATGGAGTTGGCAATCTCTTCAATATTTGACGGAATTGTAGCCGAAAACATGGATTTCTTAATCTGGGGGTTTTTACAATTAGATAAAATATCATCAGTTTGTTGAATGAAATTTTGGTCAAACAATTTATCGGCTTCATCAAGGATTAAATATTCCACCGACGTCAAATCAATAAAGTTTTGGTTAACCAAATCGATCAATCTTAATGGGGTGGATATTATAATATCGTATTTACTTGAATTGATGATATTATTTGATAATTTCGAAGCCAAAGCTCGAGATAATATGGCGATTTTCAACTTTTTACCTTTATTTAAAATTTCCAAATTTTCAAAGATTTGTATGGCTAATTCATTTGTAGGAGAAACCACAAGTCCAGTAGTGTTTTTACTTGGTTTCACCATTTGAATTAATGGAATTAAGTATGCAAGAGTTTTACCAGAACCAGTGGGGGCACAGGCTATTAAATCACGATTAGTCATAGCAGTGGGGATTGATTCACATTGGATCGGGGTAGGTTCTGTAAAGCTCGATTGAATCAAGTTACTTAATAATTTCGCATCCAACTGAAATCGTTCAGTCAAATCTTGAAAAGACCCAATAGGTAATGGTATATCATTCCCAGTAACATTTGATTTATACAATTTCCTAAACTTTTTTCCGTCCTCTTTTGTAGAAATAGTCTTTGGAACATTATCTTCATTTATTTCCTCCTCTTCATCTTCATCTTCAACATCTAATGAATGATTCTTAGTATGAAAAAAGTCAATTTC
>JAXQKE010000073.1:0-59540 GCA_037042355.1 Candida sp. Y128-05E | reverse complement strand
CCATTGGAGAATGAATTATATGATAGAATAATTTATGTTTTTGGATGTAAAAATACTATCCAATGTTCTAAGAAAACGGGGTCTATCAGAGCCATCAGAGCTATAAGCAAAGATCCAAAGAAGGTTGCTCAATTGAAGTCACAACAGGAACAAGAGTTGAAGAAATTGGAAGATGAAAAGTTACAAGAAGAAAAGAAAAAGGAAATTACCAAAGATTTGTTTAAGAATGATAGTGCTAATGCCAACCCATTTGGGAACGCTAGCAACCCATTTGGAAACCCTGGGAATCCATTCGACAAGCCTGCCAATCCATTTGAGAAGAAAGTTGAAAGACCAGCTGAAAAGCCATCTGAAAAGCCAACTTACGCCGATGTTGCTACCAAATCTGCACCAAAACAAAGCAAACCCAAATCAAATCCACCAGTAGACTTACCGGAGTACCCAGGTTCATTTGTTTATGTTGAGCAAGAGAAATTAAAGAAAATATCACTCGAACCTGAACTTGAGAAGTACAAACACTTGATAGATAATGCCGATGATAAAGACGATGAAGCGTTACCTGCATCTGGAGGATTGGACCCTAGAACTGCTAAGATCTCGAGCATGCTCGACGATCCATACTTTGAAAATTTCTCAAATACAGTTAAACATAATCCTGGTCAAGTCTTACGTTATGATATTGGCGGAAAGCCATTATTGTATAGTGGCAGAGACGCAGTGGCGAAATTGTTCACTGGGGAAGAAAGTTTAGTACCTAAACCAGGCTACAATCCTTCGTCTACACGTCAATTTGAATTGCAATTAATGCCAAAGGCAATTATCGATTTAGAACAAATCAATGATGATAATACCCAAGTGGCAGATATCTTGAATGGTATGTCGTGGGGAACCATCATTGTATGTACTGATAAAGAAGACTACATGCCCGAATTTGACGACAACCATGTTGGTTATATAGAAGAATACTGCGGAATTCAATGGGAAGAAAGCGTGTAAGAATTAGTTTGAATGTACGAAAACACCTGAAACCATCTTGACACACTCTTGACGTGTTGACGTGTATACTGTAACGTGTAATTAGCGTGTAAACCTCCTTCAGTCTCTACGTTTTACTTGGTTATGTTCTAATAATAGCAAGGCTGCAAAATGATTTTTTACCACGTTAAATTTAATCTTTACATGATTACTATAGTAACTAAAGAACTTTTTTCACTTTTACTTATTTAATCCTAGCTTTGTAGAGAAGGAAGTTCGAAGATCACTATGTTTGGATAACCCTATGTAGTAGTTATCTGAAACATTACTAAAGTAACAAATTTATATATATATATTTTTTTCTTCATAGCCTTCAGGTACGCATTCTTCGCAATCTACGCATTTCATCATAATGCATAGTCAACATTTTAAATTGACAATTTTCTTGATTTGCTTACTTAGGTTTGGTATCACCTGAGGCTTCACTAGATCAAAGGTTGTGCATAGACATCAAAGAATATTTAACTACTTTTCACAATCTGAAAATTGTTTAATTTGGTTAAATTCGATTTAGACGCTGAGTATGAATATCAATGATTCGAGTTCGGAAGATGAACAGCGGTTCACGTCGAATATCCAGTTACCCAAATTGCATTCCAAGAAACCCAAGACTTCCAAACCTAAGGTTCCAGGGAAGAAAGCAGTGAGGTTTCCTGATTTACAAGCTAATCGAGATACAATCATCTCGAGAACCTCTTCTGCTACGAATAATCTGTCTGATGATGACGAGTTTATGTTGCCAGAGAGATCGCAGATTGATATAAATTTACCTAAATTTGGGTTTAATCCAGAAGATATAAGGTCACCGCAAGAGTCCGAAGAGAGTGGTGATGATTTAAGCTCGTCAGATAAAGATGCTGGAGCCACAGCTAACTTTTCAGACTCTTCAGATGAAGAGGTCCATGAGCCGCCGACAAATGTGTTTGAAGAGGCTACTGATGAAATTAATATAAATGGCCAATCACCTATTAAGAGTGCTTCTTCAATACCCTCGGCTTTCAGACGAGGGTCTTTACAGTCATCACATTCAAAAGGTTCCCAACAAACTCATGATTCTGGAGGCCATGGGTCTAAATTGAAAGGTATACTTAGAAAAATGTCCTTAGCTGATCAAAACTATGTCCCTGGTTATGGCCATGATCAACCCTCACAATCCCAATCAGATACGTTTATGGGGAAGATATTCTCCATGTCGGGTGATTCGGGCGGTTTAAGTGGTGGTGGTTTGGCTCCGGGTGCTTCAAGAATGAATGGGGTTCCAGAAGCTGATGAAGAACAAGAGGTGGGTATGCGTCCAATGGGCGGCGACGATATAGAAATGACACGATTGGATGTGGAAGATTTATCTGAAACCGCCAGACACTTGATCTCACAACATGTCCAATTACCCCAATCTAATGTATCTTCAGCAGTGAATAGTGATGATGAGTTGATGGGTAAGAATGATGGAGAATTTGTTAACGCAGATGACCTTTATGTCAATCGTGACGCTCAAAATGACTTGTCTTTACAAGATGACTTTATGTTGGACGATAACGATTACATTGCCCCGCCCTCCAAAGTGCATGCTGGTGTTTTATCGTCGTTATTGCAATTGTACCAAAATCCCCAGGCTCAACAATCGGCATCTAGTTTGTCGACGTCAAAATATGACGATGAAACGTTATACTCCAGAGCAACCACAAATGATAGTACTAATGCCAAACCATCGAAGTTTGCTTCCAAAGTTATCAATAAAATGAAACGTAAGCAGAAACATTCACGAGAGAGTTCCAATACTACTGAAAACGATTCGGGATCAGATATGAACCAGGACGACGCTGGAAATAGATTACCCTCGTTTCAAAACGCCAAACCCCGGGCGCCGAAGAAAGAATCCAACAAGTCAACAAGCAAAATGAATCGATTGAAGAAAATGAAGAAACAACAGAGATTACGAATTACAGTCCATATAGGTGATGTGTTACAGAAACAGAATTTCATCATGAAAATGTGTCGTGCTCTAATGATTTTCGGAGCTCCAACGCATAGACTTGAAGAATATATGATAATGACGAGTCGAGTATTGGAGATTGATGGTCAATTTATGTATTTCCCCGGGTGTATGCTTGTTTCATTTGGGGATGCCGCTACAAGAACATCGGAAGTGCATTTGGTGAGATGTAATCAAGGATTGAATCTTGCTAAATTGTCAGATACTCACAGGATCTATAAACAAGTGATCCATGATTTGATAGGGGCTGAAAAGGCTTCCGAAAAATTGGATGAGTTAATGAAGACTAAGAACTTACGTCCGCCATGGTTGTGTGTGTTGATATATGGTTTAGGATCCGCCGCTGTGTGTCCGTTTGCATTTAGTGGAGGATGGGTGGATATACCTATCGCCTTTGCTGTTGGGTTATGTGTTGGGTACTTGCAATTCTTTGTCTCGTCAATGTCTAATTTATATTCTTCAGTTTTCGAAGTGAGTGCTTCTATTGTGGTATCATTCATTGCCCGGGCAATTGGATCGATTAATAATGGTGATTTATTCTGTTTCTCGGCGATTGCACAAGGGTCATTAGCATTGATTTTACCGGGGTATATCATTCTATGTGGGTCTTTGGAATTACAATCGAGAAACTTGGTAGCTGGTGCCGTGCGGATGTTTTATGCAATTATCTACTCGTTATTCTTAGGGTTTGGAATTACCCTAGGGGCAGCATTATATGGATGGATTGATAAAGACGCCGTCACTGGAGACAAAGCCAAAACATGTCAACATCCATTGGATGATAAGTGGAAGATTCTATTTGTTCCGTTATTTTCAGCATCTTTAGGCTTGATTAATCAAGCTAGAATGATACAATTGCCGGTAATGTTGATTATTGCCTGTACTGGATATGTTGGCACATTTTTTGCAGGTAAACATTTCTCGTCCGTTACTGAATTCACTGCGTGTATTGGTGCTTTCATAGTGGGTATCTTAGGTAATTTCTATTCTAGAATATGGAAAGGAATGGCAGTTTCTGCCATGTTACCTGCCATTTTTGTCCAAGTGCCCTCTGGTATTGCATCACAATCGACATTAATTTCAGGTATTGCCAATGCCGATAAGATTACCAATTCTAGTGATACAACCGATACGTCGTCTTCTACAAGTTCTTTAAGTTTTGGTGCTACAATGGTCCAGGTGTCTATTGGGATTAGTGTGGGATTATTTGCAGCAGCGATTGTGGTATATCCTTTTGGGAAGAAAAGAACTGGTCTTTTCGCTTTATAGATACATTATGAGGAAAGCGAATAATGTAGAGTAAATAGATGGTATAAAAGCACTATGAGGGAAGCGAACAATGTAATGTAAAGTAAATGATAGATGGTATTACATTACTCGCTTAACTCATAATAAATATAGAATACAAAAAAAATAAAAAAAGTCCAGAACTACAGAGAAACTGTAGTTTTAAGTCATTTGTAAACTTGGGTTTCTATAAACTTACTCATCATTTGATTTTAACCTTGGCTGTCTAATTCTGGGTTGTTTATACCTTTTTTGATTAAATGTCGTGGAAATGTCGTAAAATGAATTTCGACTCTGTGATTTTAAAATGTCGCCTAACAAATCAATATATGGCTAGAAGTTTGATAGTGAAGGTGAAATAGATAAATAATGTTACAGCTGAAACAGATACTGAAGTTGCTTTCACAAGGTTTGACTCCTGCTAGTACTACTGATAATTCACCATTTGCTTCTACAATTGATAATTCCCCTTTATCTATTTCATTGTTATCTTCAGATGGTATAGCATTAACAACAGTTGTCAATTCGACATTGCTTCAGGAACTCAATTTGAGTTCAGATAACCTTAAAATATATTCCTTAATTGGTTATAATTATTTACATCAACAGTTAAACCAGTTTTATCAAGAACATAAAAATGATAAGGATCAAGAAGAGTTGGTTTCTTGGACGATTATCCAGTTGGAGAATAATTTAAAACTTGTGATTCAGAAGCTCACCACTGATGCTAATTCTCCTGCATTATATATTATATTGTTTTATCATAACCAATTTCCCGATGAGATTGCTAAGGCGAAGAGCGATGGTTTGAAGGAGGCGTTGGAGCAGGGGTTGGAAGGGTATTCCAGTTAGACACCGAAGGTGACGAAAGCGATCACGAAGTGATTGCGAATGAAGTACTCACAAAGTGGAGCATACCGAAGGTGTAGGAAAGTGATCACGGATAGTGAATAAAGTTGAACGGAAGTACACAGATGCAGTGGATAGTGAACACGAAGTAGTGAATGAAGTAATAAAGCAGGGAGAAAGTATGCAGTCACGAAGGAGATTACTCAGGTATACTAAGACCATGGAGTACCCACCAGGTACACGTAGCAAGTATTACTGCGTTAGATAGTGAACAACGATACACCGTGCATTGATTGCAACGACTACTTTTCTATTATTACTAGTCAAATTGTCTATCTATAGTTCATTTATAGAGTTTAATACTATGTATTATATGAACAAAAATAAACGATATAAAGATGCTAGAGCGTTATTGCAACCCACCAATCGCTACCCAATTCTGAAGATTGCAGTTCCAAAAGATAGCGAGTATAGCGGTTTTGCAACCTATCATTGCTCTTTCTTTATACTTTAAATGAAATATTGCAAACAAACGATATAAAATGTAGCTATTTACAAGTTTACATCCTGCCCTACATAGGTCCAACAATGGTTTAGATAATACTAAATATCAAGCTACTATGTGATTATTCTACTTGTTGATTAAAAGCTTATATTAAATTCAAGCTTAAAGTACTTCAAATGAGACTAATATAGCATCTATATGACGTTATAATAAATATATATAAAAAATGATACGTACATATATGATGAATGGGCCGCTCCGCAGCCCATTTTTATAATTATTCGTTTATTCATTTATTTATTTATTTGTTTATTTATAATGACTTATGCAAGATTGAACCATGACCGTGAAAATCAACCCAATAACTCCTGGTTCAATAGTATATAAAAAAGGTAATGTAAAAGAAAACATGATTTAAAAATTAATAATTTGTGGTAAATTTGAAGTAAAGTATGCTTGTGGATAGGGGTATGTGGTGGGGAAGTTGAAAAACATCTAATATTTAGACGATTAAGCATTGATGGTTGTAAAAGTGTAATCTCATGGGAATAATGTGAGAATAACATGATTGACTAATGTGATTGAATAATATGATATTTTGAAGGTTTTGGTAGTAAAAACAACTCGCAGATCTGATGGATATAGACTAGTTTCATAGTTTGATACCCCACAATAAATTGATCGATATCAGTTTTTTTTTCAATTTTTTCTTGGTTCAATGTTAAATAAACCAGGAAAATGTCCCTAACCATATCAACAGATTGCAGTATTGATTGATTAACAATCAAGCGATTATCGCATAGTAGATCTCTTCAAAATTGATGATTGTTTGGACATGTGAATTTACCAATAAACAGATCAATCAGCTAAAACATCTTTTCTTCACTTGATAATCGATTCACAATTTTAATTTTCAATAAACAAATCAACATGAATAGCTAGTTCATCGAACCATATGAAGACAGTATTATTTCAAGAAACAAATCGACACGATTACCTAGTTCTTCTAATTTTATGAAGAGTTTGCCATAATTGGCTAACAATCATATTGAGAATATTAGCTAGAAAATCACTTCATCGATAATCGCTTCGCGAATATCTCTTAGTGATTATCTCTTTACGATCATTTCAAAGTTTAATGAGAACATCCACAATAGGAAACCAGGTTACCCTGTTAAAACTTAAAATGCCAATTATTATCCAATGTTTGATTGTAATCACTAGAACATACGTAAACAACTTGTAGTTTAGGTAATCAATCAATCAATCATTCAAATTGTGATGCGATGGAAAATAAAATTGGTGGCTGATAAATTGAAGATGTGAATTTCTTCACAATTTCTAATAATGCTTTCGAGATAAATCACAATTGATTCGCAATTCTAATGCTTCGCACTAATGCTTGGCAATCTTGATTTTCATAAGCATTGCTTCGCAATACTTATTTTCTTTGCAATTAGAAAATAAAGTGGTCTGATACCCCTGCGGGGAATATCTGCACTATAAAATCACCACATTTTCCACCTACCACATTTTCAAAGTATTACTCTTCTTTACTGATTGCGAAGCATTATAACCATTGCTTTGCAATGGTTATGAATCATAATTGCTTCGCAATACTTTAGATCGCTGCGCGATCTTCTATGATTGCATCAATAATCGCTTCGCGATCATCTCTGCAATCATGGCTTCAATACTCAGTCGCTGCGGAGAGGAATGATTGCATAAACTGATTGCTGAATGATCGCTCATTAATCGCTTCGCGATTAATGAGCTTGATCATTGCAATCACTTTGCAATCATTTCCTCATCCTCGCTTTCCTCTTCTTCCCCCTCATCCATCAAACTTTCCTCATCAAAACTCTCTTCCTCAGAATCATACCAAAAATCCTCAGCAATCGCATCATTATCAACACAGGCGACAACTTTACTTCTAGCATACCCAAATTCCGCCGAATCAGGCACGACATAATCTTCAGGAATATCCAATTTCGAATTCTCAACTTCCTGTTTAACCTTCTCCTTATAAGCTTCTGGATTCTTTCTCAACTCAACACTAGCATCAATATTAGCCGGACTAGAAACATTAGGATCTTCTAACAAACTAATAATACTAATCAACACTGATTCAACAGTTTGAGCAGGAGTCCAAGTTTCCGAATCTGGTTCATCACTAGTTGAATCTCCACCTTGGTGAAGAATCGAAATACATAACCTACCATCTCGATAAATATTAGGATGATAAATACTGGGAGTAAATCTAAAAGTAGGAGGACTAAAAGGGAAATCACTAGGAAATCTCATCTGCCCCTTGAAGTAACCACCATAGTACATAGATTCCTGATTCAAGATCATAAAGCCAATGTTCCACAAAAAGATATTATCATCATCCAAAGTGATATGAAAAGAGGGAATACCTTTTTTAGGGTCAGTTAAGTCCTTGTACTGTCTTTGTAAGATGGCAGCAGCTGATTTGGAAGACATGGTTTAAAAGAACGATGTTTTGTAATTAATAATAAAAGAAATTGCCAGTAGAAAAACAAAATAAATGAGGAAAAAAAGAAAAAGAAAAAAAGTGATTCTATTACTTCACCGCAAGGTGGAGTAATAGAAGAGGAAGTAGTTACAGTAGTTATATTATTAGTTATATTAGTAATATAATTATTAGTAGAAGTATTAGTAATTATAATATTACTCCACCTGCGGTGTAGTAATATTCTACTACTACTAAATAATCACACCATATTTGTCATCCTGAATAGAAAACGTGAAAACCAGCGAACCGGAAAAATAATTAAACCACAGTAAGATGATAAAATGAACAGAATAAGAATGTTTTTGCTAAGGCGGCAACATTGCTAGTAAGTAATAGTGTACAATATAATGTAAATATTGTAATATACTACTATTTTGATTATAATTAATGTTTTTATGTTGCTATAGTAATCCACTTATATATACACTCTACACCGTTTACTATAGCTATAGCTATAACTATAAATTAAACTCCATTAGTAATAATCATCGGCTGAAGTAACTGTACCAGTTACTTCTACCAATTATATTTTCAGTATCATATATAATTAATCTGCTAATTATATTACTGGTGGTAAAAAAGTATATTCTAAAAGACGATATGAAGAATAAGAATGAGTTTAGAATATAAAGTAACGAATTAGAGGTTAAATAATCTATCGATTAATAAGATAAAATTATCCTTTAATCCGCTCTCTAAATCTTGAAAAATTATCAAAGTATTATATATTAATTGATTCTTATATTCACGGTTAGAACTATTAGAGTGAAAGCTATTACTATTCGTTTAATTACCATTACTACTGGAGTACATTCTTATGTCATATTAATTAGATTTACTAAAACTAACTCATTTAATACTAATTAAACTATCTTTTAAAGAACTATTCTATTGGTTTATATTTTAGTATTAGGTTTAGTACATTCTATATGATATTTGGTTTTTAAACCATCCATTTCATCTGTAAAATATGTAACCTCATTTCTTTTATCAGAATTCATTACCTGTATATTATTCAAAAGCCGATTAACTGCGAATCGGGTTCGATCTAGAGTCCTACCTTTATATGGTTTTCCATGCTTTCTTTCATACGTTACTCTTCCAGCAGGAGTTTGACCTACTACCAGATCTTGGACTTACCTCAGTCTGCTCTGATTAAAGAGATTAAACACCAGTTTAAAAAATTATCCAAGAAATTTCACCCTGATTTGAATAATCATTTGGAGGGGGATGAAAGAGAGGTTAATAGTGAGAAATACTTGCAAATGGTTAATGCTTATGATACCTTGAAAGATGTAAGGAAGAAGAGGGAATATGATGGACAAATTGGTAGAAGCACTGGCGCTAGCGCCAGTGCTTATGCTAGCTCTAGCGGCCCCCGTGAGTGGAATAACCAATACTATGGCGAAGCCAAATACTACTCAAAAACTGGCCAGTCTCAACAAAACTATTCATACATGAATTCGAAAAAACATCGCGCGTACGACCCGGCTAATGCCGGTCACCCTAACAATAGCCATTTCCATGGCAGACACAAAAACTACGGGGACCGTTTCGATGTGCCCCATTTCGATTACCAATCTCACTTGGAAAAACTATTGCATCACGAACGGAGAATTATCAATAAATCATTAACCCCGGAGCAACAGGCGAGGATACTCGCCAATTTGACCAAATCGGGGATTAAACTCAATCAGGAAACCATTACCAAACATTTACTTAGACATGTACATAATGTGAACCCACAGAATGGACATCGACAGCATACGATGAATCAGGATGTTTATGAGGGTGACGGGAGTGGGTTGGGGAAGGTGATGTTGGGCGTGGGGGGTGTAATTGGTGGGTTTTTGTTGTGGAAGCTAACCTAAGGTGTAACTGCACCGCAGGTGTAGTTACAGCACAGGTAGTGTTAGATAGAACTACACCTGAAGGGAATTCACCCAAGGTCCGTTGTTAGCTAACGGAGTAAAAGTATACACCACAAGTATAATTAACTAACAGATAAACTACACCGAACGTGTATACGAAGTACCTTGGTAGTGTTAGATAAAGGAGTGCACTACAGGTATATACAGAAAGTGCAGTTAACTAACAGGTAAACTACATTACAGGTGTATAAGAACTACACCGGGACGAACTCGATTGAACTAGAGATTTCAATAATCTATGTGCTATACATGAAGAAGCACATCGCAGGTGTAATGCCGTGATTGCGAGATTGAAGGCATTTGACTCGGCTACATAGAAGAAGACCCACACTGACAACATCTATGGTTTCTCCCGGTTTGATTGAGAGCTTGAAATAATCCATTTATGCTGATTGCATTAAATGATTGCGTTCAATAATCGTTTCGCGATTAAATCGGTGCTATGAGGGGAGATTACACCTCACCATCATCTACGTTGATTCCTATCACAAAATGGAATAGCAAGCGGCTTGCATTGACACAGTGCATTCATTTATTGAATTTAGTTATCGGCTACCATTACACCAAACAATCGTTGCATATGGTATTTGCGATTGCACTGGCTTACTATAAGCATTTACATGGGTATTGAACGATTGATACCAGCGAGAAAATTTACCGATATTTGCTAAGATCTACTCGAAACTGGTACCATTGGTACATTGTATATAGATTATAGGTTCAGGTAAATCATGGCAGATAAATGGATAAATAGCGTTGGTTGATAAATATACACCACAGGGAACTACACAATCTCTCGCTATAAGCTCCTCTTCAATACGTCTAATGATTGGTTCGAAATTGATTTCTTTCAGACTAATCGAGTACTTGACATCATCGATAACCTACTACTCTCAAACAAGTGATTGAAGTGCTCAAAGAAAATTATGAGAGTATGAAAGAAGTATGTGAGTGATCACAATGTGATACACAGGACAAACGCCAGACGACTGCTACAGACCAATCTACTATTTTTAATAATATTCGAATATATAAACTATAATCATCAAATATAAATTTTATGCAATAAATGATTATAAAACAATCATGTGATTATTTCTAGGGTCTGTATGTCGTTCGTATGGTACATTGGGGTTTGATATGTTTGGTAATGGTAATAATTTAAAGCCACGCTACGCTCATAATGTTCGCTCCTAACGTTCGCATAATGTGGTCATGGGTCAATCTCACTTCGTGAGAAATGGGATCCACACACGCTTCGCTCACATCATTCGCTTCGCTCATGATGGTCGCTCGCTTATCTATCAACTTCCCCAAAAACCAAATCCATGGTACCAATAATGGCTACCGCATCGGCTAACAAATTACCCCTCGAAATATGATCGAAAGCACCCAAATGGGCAAAACCAGGGGCTCTAATCTTACATCTATAAGGTCTTTCACTACCATCTGACACCACATAAACGGCCATTTCCCCCTTTGGCGCTTCAATGGCAGTATAAGTTTCACCCTGGGGTACGGCAAACCCTTTAGTGAAAAGCAAGAAATGGTGGATCAATGCCTCCATATCTTCCTTCATTAATTGTCTAGAAGGTGGGGAGATTTTATAATCCTCCACTTTAACCGGCCCTTGGGGCATGTCATTAATACATTGTTGGATAATTCTTAACGATTGTCTAAATTCAACCATTCTGATTAAGTAACGGTCATAACAATCCCCGTTGATCCCTACAGCGACATCGAAATCGACCAATTCATAGGCATCGTAAGGTTGGGACTTTCTAATATCGAATGGGATCCCCGATCCTCTAAGCATAACACCGGACAAACTGTAGTTTAACGCATCCTGCGCCGAGACTACCCCAACATCAATGGTACGATCTTTCCAGATTCTATTATCGGAAACCAATTCTTCGACTTCATCCAATCTATCCCCGAATTGAGTAGCCCACATGTAGATATCGTCAAGTAAACCAGCAGGTAAATCTTGGGAGACACCACCTGGACGCACATAAGCTGAATGCAATCTAGCACCTGAGACTCTTTCATAAAACTCCATTAATTTTTCTCTTTCTTCGAAACCCCATAAGAAAGGAGTTAAACCACCAACATCCATAATATGGGATAACACCGACATTAAGTGGTTAAGAACTCTGGTAATTTCTCCGAAAAGGGTACGTACATATTTTCCTCTCAATGGTACCTCAACATTTAATAATTTTTCGACTGCTAATGCGAAAACCAATTCATTGGTCATCATGGAAACATAATCCAATCTATCGAAATAAGGTAATGCTTGCATATAAGTCTTTGATTCTATTAATTTTTCGGTACCTCTATGTAAAAGACCAACATGAGGATCAGCTCTTACAATTTCTTCACCATGTAATTCCAAAATCAATCTAAGCACACCATGGGCAGCTGGATGTTGGGGACCAAAATTAATGGTGAAATGTCTAATCTTTGAATTTTGCTTAGCAACTTTTTTAGGATCATCATCAGTACCAAAGGTCATATCTACTTCATCAAATACTTCAGTAAAAGTAGTTTTACCAGTAACACCAGGATCAGAAGAGTACCTTTGGGCAGGCATACCCATGGCATTATAAAATGGTTTAGCTTCAGTAGGTTCAGCTAATTTAATTGGTGTTGAACTTAAACATCTTGTAAGATTAGTGGATAACTTTATCTTAGATAAAGGAGATATGTATTGTTTCACTCTCAACATGATATTGGGTAGTGTGTTATGAGAAGTGAATGGTAATTAGTATTAATTAGTGCTTGATTTTATTGGTGTTAGTTTTTTTCGTTAGTTGACAAAATGGTAATTCTTCATTGGATGAGAATGTGGTTGGTATGCACGTGATATTGTCAAACAAAATGACAAAAGGAGACATTGTCGGTAGACAATGTCTCTGAAAAAATCAGACGACAATAAAAATGAGACATTGTCTAACGACAATGTCTACTTATTTCTTTTTCTCTTCACTCCACGTCTTCCCTCTTTTGGTCTATTTTTTTTTTCACTTATGACATAATTTCTTACATAATATTTTCTAATTGAAATATTAAGAACCACCAATTTCTCATTTTTCATTTCTTGCAACCTTTCTTTCGCAACCATGAATAAGAGAAGTTATAATGATACTATAATTAATGATGAAATTCAACAAATGAATACTCATGTCGATCAAATGGATATTACCTCAACTACTCAAGATATGTCTACTCCTAAAAAATCTTTATTAGAATCTGCTTCTTCTGATGAATGGCCTATATATTCCCACCCACAAGGTGGTTGGGTTAAATTTACTCCTTGGGGGTCAGTTAGAATGACTGTTAATGATCAAGGGGAAATTGTTAATAAATTTGAAGATGTTTCTTTTCATGATACTTCTTTTGATATGCCTGATACGCCAGTGCTGAATAAAAGTCCGGTGTTGAGGAAGGAAGAGGATGTGGTGGATCAGTATGCTATGGAACAGGAGAATTATTTTGGGATGTAATTAGTGAGTGAATTCGCGAAGCGAATGAACGAGCGATGTTAGATATTGCCAATTCGCGAAGCGAATAATTCGCGGAGCGAATAAGTTAAGTTTAGTGAAAAGTGAAATTAGTGCGAAGTAATTGGCGAAGCGAATTTAGTGAGTGAGCGTAGCGAACGAACGAAGTAATTCGCGGAGCGAATAAGTTAAGTTAAGTGAAAAGTGAATAATTCGCGAAGTGAATTGGAATTAGTGCGAATAAGTCAAGTGAATTGAAATTAATGCAAATTGAACTTAGTGCAAAGTGAAATTAATGCAAAGTATTTCAATTCGCCAACCGAATTAATAAAATGAAATTAGTGTGAAGAATTTAAGAGTGAAATTTGTCAGAAGTGCGAATTATATTCGGTTAAAAAAAGTTAGCATGAATTGAAAATTATCAAAAAGATGGCATGAAATGAAAGAACAGATTGAAATTCGATTGAAAAGGAAAAGGAAAATAGCAGTTAAAATGAATCTGGTTTAATATTATTAGCTTTTATGGTAGCAACTTTGATGGTAATAATTTTTTGCTGGTTAAAATTGAATGCGAAATGAATTGAAATTATAAGAAATTTTAATGGAAATGACAATGCATTTGGAAATGATGTTGGTTATTTTAGGTTTCACTGCTGCCAATTTTTTTTATGCTGGTTAAAATTTTATGCACCCTTATGTTTGAGGGAGAAAAAAGTAGATTATCTCCAGAAAAAAAATTCCATTAATGCGCATTGCCAATAACCACAGCTATTGGGAAAATTAATGGATTGAAAATTTTGGAAAAGGTAGAATTGATATTACACTCAGTTGAAACTGGTGGGTTACCACAAAATATAGATATATACTCACCCTTTGGGCTGGATTTATTTATCTCTTGATCTACAAATATCTCCAGGAAAGGTAGCTTGAGTGGGTGAAATGAGCTGAAGAGTTTGGAAATAATAAGAAAAGTAGGTTTTAAGCTTTTGAATGAGTAGCTGCTAAGCCAGTTGTATAATTATCCCAATAAGGTCTGGGCCAAAAGAATGGCCGACAGGAAAAAAAAAGAATCTCCAGTGGGATAATTGAACAAAAGGTTTCAAATAATAAGAAAAGTATACCAGACTAGTTGTTTGGGAAAAGAAGCTGTGTAAGCTTATACCTGACCAGTTGTATTATTACAAAGATTGATCCCAAATGGTCTAGACCTTTTTTTTTTGACCCCACAAGAATTGAAATATTAACGTTTGACCCTTAACCCTTGTATTATATTGTATTATAGGTATGTAAAAGTAAATACAAAAATATTTATAGATGAATGTATGATATAAATAAGCGATTAGTAGTACTGCGAAGCAAGGCTTATTCTAATGTATTATTACGAAGGATATAATCGCGAACGGATTATCAAGTATTGAAGAAGTGGTTAAGGAGTGATTATTAGCAAGTAATGCTTATGAATTGTAATCGCAAAGCTTAAGAATTGCAAAGTAAAGGTACAATCGCGTAGTAACTTGCAAGTATCAAAGAAGAAGGGTTGCAAGACATGATCGTGAAGCGATTAATCATGCAATCATTAATGTAATCATAATTTATAGATGATTACGACGCGATTATTGAATCAATAATTAATCCAATCATGTTAAATGGAGTTGAGGGGTTAGATTGGTGTTTTTTCAACCTTAGCCAGAGTTGCTAAGTATTTGAAACACTTCAATTAGTAGCCAATGTAGATGTAGTTAAATGAGTTTGAGCCACAATTGATGAAATCCATAATGTACACAATAGTTGACCGATTAACAAATAAATTCTACTAGAGAATTCGATGGTGGTGTTTCCGAAATTGGCTACCGCGACAATGGTTCATTATCTATGATTTTATCAAAATATTGATATTTTTGTAGCTTTAGGGGTGAATCAATGAAATGTACCGCTTGCAAATCCAATTGCCACAATCAACTTCTCCGGCAGTGATTAGTTGATTGAATTTCAACTGAATCACGTCAGATGCGGTAATATTCCCCAAGATTTGTCAATTTCGAGATACAGTAGAAGAGGTTGAACAATCCCGACAATTGTCAAATGTGGTTGACTCACCTCTGGATTCATCTTCATATTAAAATTAGCACGAGGAATGAATAGAGGAATCCCAACAATTGTAAAATGTGGTGGATTCACCACTGGATTTGTTCCAAATAAAATCCCCTGAGGAATGAATACTACATTCTGGATAGTATTACAAGTTTAAACAATTGCTTCGCAATTGGTAAACAACAAATCGCCACCCAACAATTGTAGAATGTGGTAGATTCACCACTGGAATCGTTCCAATTAAAATTCCCTGAGGAATGAATACCACTATCTGGATAGTATTCCAAGTTTAAACCATTGCTTCGCAATTGGTTTCAAATTCTCGATATTGTTCTGACGATTGAATACCCAATCTGAAACCATTGCTTCGCAAATGGTTTATTCTACATATCTAAACCATTGCTTCGCAATGGTTTTGCAATTACTTTTCATATTACATTACATTAAGAACACCTATTTAACTAGCAACAAATCTATTGTTCAACATCCAAAGGAGTCAATCTCAAATAAGGTTTGATAATTCTGAATTTAGGGAACAAGGTCTTGGCTTCTTCATTAGAGACTGAAGGGTGGACAATGACATCATCACCAGGAACCCAATTGATTGGGGTAGTGATTCTGTGTTTGTCACCAGTTTGTAAAGAGTCAACAACTCTTAAAATTTCAGCAGTGTTTCTACCAGTGGAAGCAGGGTAAGCCAAGATTAATCTAATTTTTTTAGAAGGATCAATAATGAAAACAGATCTGATAGTGAATTGGACACCTTTGTCATCGACGTTAGAAGCATCTTGATGATCAATCATATCATATAAGGTAGCAACTTTTCTCAATGGATCAGCAATGATTGGGAAAGTCAATTTGGAACCAGTAACCTCATCGATATCTTTAATCCAAGATCTGTGAGAGTCTGGTTCATTAGCAGATAAACCAATTAACTTAACACCACGTTTGGTGAATTCTGGTTCTAATTTAGCAAAAGCACCTAATTCAGTAGTACAAACAGGAGTGAAATCATCAGGGTGGGAGAATAAAATAGCCCATTGGTCACCAATGAATTCATGGAATGAAATTGGACCATTGGAAGTTTCCGATTGGAAATCTGGAGCAACTGAACCTAATCTTAAAGACATATTTGTTGATAGGTTTTTAAATTATAAATTGGCCGCCCAATTGTCCTTTTTATAACCAGGACGTCCATAATTGCAACTATTCACGTGAAGCTGAATAATATTATTTTCACAATTGCGAAAATACCACAAAGATTACGTAATAGGAATATTTTAAGTATTACGTCCCTTACTTGCTTACATATTAATTTAAGTACTTTACAACAATACGTATTCACTTATTGAAAAATAGTAAAATCTTCTATGTATCCATATTTTAGTATAGTAATTTCCTTGCTTATTTGTTTGTATTTACACTATTTACTACTCTATCTATTTTTTTGCTGCAATTCATCATGTTCAACATCCTCTGCGTCCAAATCAACCCCAAAATCACTCAATTGTTCTCCTAATTCATTCTTCCATTGTTGGCGTGTAAGCACAGATCGGGGATCTAAGCGTTTACGGGCAAGGGTTACGTTTTTAGGTATAGATAAATCAATGTCTTCGACATTGGTATCGTTGGTCTTGACGTCTTCCACGTGTCCACCATCAGGTGGCCACGGTAAGCCCATCTTGTCATCTTCCATATATTCATTCTTGGGGAAATGTAATCCCAGTTGGGATGATTTACCCCATGGTAAAAACCACTGTAATGGGTTTCCACATGCATCCACCAAATTACTCCACATGCCCATATCATAAGGAAATATCAAATCATCAATAGAAAAGTCCAAGGGAACTATAGGATCTAAATCTTGTTCTGGTTTATCGTTAGATAAGTTTTCTTGTTCTTCTCGTTCGTCTTCACTCTCGACAAACTCAAAGTTAGGTTTCCATGAAGTTAAGATAGGCATTGGTTTACCATACAATTTAGCATAATTTTTCCTTATTTTCAACCACAATCTTTCTGTATGCCATTGCGACTCAATCCTTTCAAACTCCCACATTTCTATCTGGGTCATCCCTTTAAATACCACATTAATCACACATCTAATTAACAATATACCCACACTTAATAAAACAAAAATGTTAAAAATGTTAAATACCAATACTGCAACCAACTCAGTCTTATTTATAAGGTACGCTGGTTGATCCCACACTTGATAATAATCAATAATTTTCAAACCTAGAAAATATTGACAGTACAGGGTCGTAATTACCACTGCCAAGAGAAACCTTAAAAAATGAGGGACATTATCTTGACCCACACAATTCATTGTCCAGGGGCAATGATGGTCCATTTTTAGCACACACACATTACATGTCTTACAATGATGACTTCTTTCAGGTTTGTAATTGGCACATTTCTTACACCAACGTTTCCATTCACCAGCTTTGGGTGTGAAATTTGCAGGTGGAGAACCTGGTTTTTTGAATATGGCAATAATATATGACATCCATAAAATACTCAACATAATTTCAAAAGTGTACTGTTGTCGAGCTGTCATTTGGTTTGTGAATATGAAATAATGACTCCCATACCCTATACCTGCAATTAATATTACCGGAATCTAGAAGTTAGTAAGGACAATCAGGAATATTTCATTTGTACATACAATAACCCCTAACATGGGCCACTTCAATTCCTTCATATCTTCATCAGTTGTATGTAATAGTATATATTTGCCTACGCTAACATTGAATATTGTGAGAATAATGTCGCCAGATCGAGACAATGTCGTGAAATTTACAATAACCAGGACTGAATATTGGAAATGACCTATAACTTATGAAATAGCCAGGGTGATTGAATTATTTATTTAAATCTTAATCCATAGCATGTAGTAAATATATTCATAAGAAATATCCAATGCTTCCCTTAATCCCATTATCTAACACTATTTTCCTACACCTGCATAATCAATACGACATATCTCAATGTCGTGCGACATTGAGAGTTTGTTAACTGAAAACACCAGTGGCGACGTTTGGGTGAATAATTACTGACAATGGTATGTTCCAATTGAAGGGTATAACTAACAATTTTACTAACATTTTAGACTTCTATAGGTACTGGTTACGACTTGTCTAATAGTGTTTTCTCTCCTGGTATGTATAACTACGAGTTGCGAAGCAACGAGTATTGAGTGGATATTAACCAGTTGCAACGCAACAAGTTCAACAATATCAAATATGCATGGTTGCAAGTTTGCAATACTCGATGCGAAGCAACGAGTATTAGCTGAATATCTCAACAAGCGATGAATTGGGTATATGTCTTCGCAATTTGCCTTGCAAGTGCGAAGGCAAGTTTGATCTCGTTGATTCGCTCCTGTTGATATATTCAGACTTGCTTAGCAAGTCTTTGCAAACTACTTTGCAAGTGATCTCGTTGATTCGCTCATGTTGATATTGCAACTTAACATCCTGCGCAAGCCTTTGCAAGTTTGCAAGCTTGATCTCGTTGCTTCGCAACTCGATGCAAGCCTTCGTTCTTACTAACATCTAGATGGAAGAAACTTCCAAGTTGAATACGCCATGAAGGCTGTCGAAAACGGAGGAACCTCAATCGGAATCAAATGTAAAGATGGGATCATATTGGCCGTGGAAAAGATTATAAATTCGAAATTATTAGTCCCAGGTAAGAATAAACGTATACAGACTGTTGACAGACATATTGGTGTGGTGTACTCTGGTTTATTGCCCGATGGAAGACATTTCGTCAACAGAGGTAGGGATGAAGCCAAGACTTATAAATCTTTATACAAAAACCAGATTCCAGTACCCCATTTAATGGACAGATTGGGAATTTATGTTCAGAATTATACCTGTTACAATTCCGTGAGACCCTTTGGTGTCGTGTCGATTGTAGGTGGGATTGATAGCAACGGCCCCCATTTATATATGATTGAACCCAGTGGTGCTTGTTGGGGTTACTCTGGTGCTGCTACAGGTAAAGGTAGACAAATTGCTAAATCAGAATTAGAAAAGTTGAATTATGAAGAAATCACTTGTAAAGAAGCAGTTAAGACTGCCGCTAAAATCATCCATTTAGCTCATGAAGATAACAAAGATAAAGATTACGAATTGGAAATCTCATGGGTCACTTTGGAAACCGAAGGTAAACACGAATTTGTACCTGAAGAGTTAGTACAAGCTGCCAGAAAGGAAGCCGAAGAGGAAGAAGATGAAGATGAAGATGAAGATGAAGACGTAGAAGAAGCATGAGATATATATATTTTAATAAAAGTAGAAAATAGAAAAAAAAAAGAAAAAGTTTATGTATGAACCTTACCACTTATACTCTAACTAAATATTTCTTATCACTTTCTTACTCCACGAATACCATCCAGTAAATAAATCAATTACATATAACACCATAGATAATCAATATCCGTTTTAAACTCGCTAACAAATGTTGTTCCTACAGATATTCTCTATTGGACTATGTACGTTGCAAAGATAGGTTCTTTAAATAAATATATAATTCACTCAATTCTCCAACTTTTGTGAAGATAAATTGAATTGTTGTAGAATTTCTCGTGGTAAGTGGCAAAATAATACAACCTAACTTCACCACTAGTACTCACTAACTTACTCTACAACCATGTCTTTCTTTTCCCCAAATTCTTATCAACATTCTCTTCATCTTTCTCTTCGTCTAAAGATTAAAAATAAATTACACGCATTTTTTCTATTGTATCTAGTTTTGCATCAAATCACAACAAAACACGTAAAGGTTTGAAACATCTATAAAACAATTGCTAGCTAATCAGGTTGGTTGATAATGACTCTGAGGGATGATAGTGATCTACATTTCAATTCATTGGGTTTAAACAGCAACACAGTTGATTACAATTCTAATAATTCTGAATCTGGTGTTGATTCTTATACTGATTCTGCTGATTCTTCTGATTCTGATTCTGGCAGTACCAATTCACATCCACTTGCACATTCACCACGACTATTCAATCAAGTGGAAGATATAGATGACGAAATAGAAGAGATGGATAATTCCCAAATAGAAGAGTTACTTCAAAGAAATACCACATTACAAGCTTCGGTTGAAAGTCTAAGGGTTTCGATATTGAATCCTCCCCCTTCTTCTAAGAAGAGGGTTTCTCAGTTGTTTCACGCGGCAAGTATGGATAAGTTGTTTGATTTTACTAGAATTGATAGAAGTATTAAATCGGATAAAGGTATACTTAAATCAGAGTTAAATCCTTCTATAGAAGATCTAAAACAAGCTTTACTTAATCCAATAGATAAGTCGTTTATTAATAGTAAACTAACCGAGAAAGTGGAGATGAATGAAATTGAACAGGCTGATAAAGAGAATATTCTAGACGCTTTAGGCATTGATATGAATAAAGATTTAAATAAACAAGATGTTAAAGAAAATGGTTTACTTGGAATTGAGGGGAATGTTTCTTTAAATTCGAGGGATACTAGGGGAGATATTTCTCCAGACACTCAAAATGTCGATTCGAGGGATATTGAAAATCCTACTAATAACCAAAGAGATGCTTCTTTCAGTCAGTTGGCTTTAAAGTCAATAGATACTCCTACCAAGAAGAAAGTATCACCTAATACTTCATTGGGAAGTCAAAGTCACGACAATTCTCACAATACTTCATTGAGTCCTTCCGTGGGAAATATAGTCAGCCATTCTCAAGATGCTTCTTTCATCTCTGATATAGGCCAGTTGTCGCTTAACGCAGCTACTCCAACGAAGAAGAAGGTATCGCCTAATGTTACCACAGAAAAACAAAGTCTAGATGCTTCTTTCTCAGACCATTTGTCCAGTTCAGATACTCCAACTCCAACAGAGAAGAATAAATCACCTAATGATACCGATAGTCAATTGTCGAATTCAATAACTACTCCATCGAAGAGGATATCATCAAATGATGCTAGCTTAATCAAAGATCACGACCGTTCTCACGATGTTTCATTTAGTCCGAATAAACAAAGTCCTGAAGATGCTTCATTTATCACTAATATAGGTCAATTGTCCCTAAACTCCATTGCCACTCCAACCCCTGCTGAGAAGAAGAAAGTAACATCTAATGAATCTGATACCTCGCCTACAATTTCCCCAAAACCAGCTTTGAATACTAGTAAAGTGCTTTCAGACTTGCTCTCAAGATCAAATAGTTTGAAAGAGCCCCAAGATCATTCAGTTTTGAAGACTCCCGAACAAAATACAAATACATCAATCAATGAAAATACAACGCCAGTTCCTAACAATTTCAAGATCTCGTCCATCAAAAATCGAAAGCTTGAACCAATCAATTCTAACTCGGAAAACACAAGTCCCCTAGTTCATTATCCATCAAATAAATCTCGTGAATTATTACCAACTACCCAATCGACCCACAAATCTTTTTCCAACTCACCAGTCCCCAGTAATTCATCTGCTACAAATTATAGCTCCGACTCAAAAATCAATTCGTTAAAGAATGACAAGAGACAATCATTTACCAGTACAAAATCGTTTTATGACTACGATAGCTTGGATGACAACGTCAATGGAAAGGGTGATTATAATAAAAGTAAAGATAATTCAGCTACTCATTTGAATCGAAAACGATATTCAGTCGCAAGCTCTACCTCAATAACCTCAAATTACGCTTCCAAGGATGTTGCAAAGATTCACAATCCTAAAGTTGATAATGATCACTTCAATAATTCATCGTTCATTGACATTACAAGGAATGATACTCTGGTCCAATTAGATCAGGATTTTGATATGACCTCCCATTTCTTAAAAGAAATCCAACCCAGTAACACAATGAAAAGGGGACCAAGCTCACCTTGGAGTAAGATTCGGTCTCGTACTAGCATTAACCCTACATTAACTGTCCCCAAGGAGAATAATTTGTTTGGCAGCCATAGTCGAAAGTCATATAATATTCCACGAAATGTATCTGATGTGACCACTACTCAGAAGGTAGATGAATTAAATAAAGAAATTACCAGTTATAAAATTCAACTTAAATTTTTTAAACAATTCATTCAGAATTTGATTGATAAGAGCCGTGAAACCAACCAGGATATTGCATCTTTACTTGATATTCAAAATCTTGCCGCAATGAAACCAGACATGTCACCAGATCGAAATCGGATCTTGACCTTGGAAACTGATTTTCAAAATTTAGAAAAGAATTATGAAGAAGTTTATAAACTAAATGAGGATTTGTACGAGAATCTAGAAAACTTCGAACAGCAGTTGTATAGCAAAGATGAACAATTGCGAAATATTAATGAGAGAATGGATTCTTCAATGCATATTGTTGATAATATTTTATTCAGTTTGATAAGTGACCCAAATACAGACGAATCGTCTAGAATAGCACTAACTAAATGTGTCGAGGATGTTACTAAACCAATAGATTTGAAATTGCACATAATTGGATTGGAATTGAATAAAATTCTTGAATCAAAAGGAAATTCCAATCAACAGTTCGAAGCTTACCAAGCTGAACAAGAGGAAATTGCTAATCAAGTGCATGTTATTGAGGATTTGATGAATTCAATAGATCAGTTGAAATCTGAGCTAGGGGCTCAAAAACAACAACGTCTTGTGATTGAAAAAGATTTACAACGAGAAGTCGAAGAATCCAAATTAATCAAGACGAATTTCCAGATAATATCACAAAAGTTCAATGTTTTATGTAAATCGTTATCTGGAGAGAAGGAAATTAAATCAAACCCTGCAAGCGGAAATGGCAGTGCGGAATCAAAGAATAAACATGATTTCGACCGTATTCTTGATGAATATGAAGAAAATATAACAAGAATAAGAGTTGAAACTGACTACAGTACCACTTCGTTAGGAAAATATCTGAATAATAGTCGAGATGTAAGTTCTGATTTTTCTGAGGATATATTAGATTCTGATAAGGCTTCTGAATACAAACGAGTAATTAACCAACTCAATAATGAGCTTCAAAGTTTCATTGACAAATTTCAAAGGTTACAAGAAGAATCCACCAAAGCGATAGCTTCATTAACTGAACAACTTAAGAACAAGCACCATGAACTTGATGAATATAGATCAAAAGAGCGAGAATGGAATGCCATTAGCACTCAGTTGAAGATTTCTAACGAAAAGCAGAGAATTTTAAAAACTGACAAAACTAGATTGATGACATCTGTTGAGGCTTTGCATAAAGAAAAACAAATACTACAGGAAAGAGTTCAAGAATTAACAGACAAATTGGTTTCGGGAAATGCTGAAGATAAATCAATGTCTAGAAAGATGAATATAGTGGAATTTCAGTTGAAAGAATTAATTACTTATGATGTTTCGATTTTCCAAAAATTGTGGAAGTCTTTTGATAAAATAGCTGAGGACAATTCTTTCAAGGAACCCACCAAGAGGTTGAATGCTCTTAAAAAGTACTTAAAAGGAGAGCACGACCCAAACCTGTTTGAATGGGAAAGTGATGGTGAACATAATGCAAGACAACAGCACAAGTACATATTTGAATATTTTGCCAGAGCAGTTGAGATTCTTGTGAACGATCACGTCAAGGTGTTATTAGAGAAAAATGATGCTGATGCTAAAACGCAAAACTATGTGGCATCTCTCTTTAAGAGAATTGAAGAATTAGAGAATGTTAATGATTCATTATCAAGTAATCCTAATGATACTACAAATGATATTTCCAAGATCAAGTTAGAAGAAATGACAAATCGATTCAAGGCAGAACGTGAACAGCGGGTGTACGAGAACAAACAGGCACAGCGTAGGTTAAAGGAACTTGAGTTGGATAATATCAGATTAAGAGAAATGTTAAACCAATGAGTTAGGGCGTGGCCAGAGTAGACACTATATATATAATTCAACAGATTGAAATATTCATTTAACATTAATCAATTGTAGGTCAATTGTAGTCAGCAAAAACCCAAACAAGTAATATGTATTCAATCCTTGAAGCATCTATAAACAAGCACATATACCATACAATTAAGGGCAAGCTAAAATGGATTGTTGATGGCCACCGAACACACAATTCAAGTCTACGAAGTTGTTAAATCCGTGAATTGTAGATGCCTCGATTAGAATCAATCGCCAATTAATGAGCTACATCGGTCCTCTATATGTAAGACTAGTCAGCTAGTAATGTCACTTACAATTTCCTCGATTCTGTTTTTAATTTATGAATTAATTAGATTCGGTTTGATCTGGTTGGACGTTTAGGCAAGTTTAAGCAAACTAACATTTATTTTCCTAGCCAGAAATCGTGTACCTGAATTCATCCAGGGGAACTATAAGATTATTACATCCAGATTTCTTTGAAATTAAATTGATTTACTGATATCCAAAAACCAACCGGAGTTCTGAAATAAAATCTTGAAACCCCCCTCTTCTTCCACATTTTTTTATCGTATTTTACAAATTTTGGCTGCAAAAAAATAATTGGAACTTCCTAAACATTTTAGCCTGCTAATCAAAATTAGGAAGCTCTTAACTATAAAAGGTGAACAATTCCCACTTTCTTGAACAACAACAAACTATTTACTTTTAACATGTCTTTATCTACTCAAGCAATTAACAGTAAATATTTAATGCAAATCCCAACTGAAACTTTCACCAGATCTCCCACCAAAGTTTCTGTACCTATTCCCAGCAAAATTTATTTGAAACAGTCAATTTCTAATAGTCAAAACTTTTTAGCCTCTTTAGCTAATACCAAACTAATCACCTACACTGACACAGCTGCTATCTCTAATTCCCCTGTCAGTAACAGAAGTGAAACTCTCAGTTTAGGAAGATCCCCAACCATCTCTGTTTCAACTTCTACCTCAACCAGCAGGAAACTTTCTCCAGTCAATCCAGTCAGTGGTTTCAAATTTTTGAAACTTACTGACGAAACATATTCTTTAGTCAAAGAGGAAGTAGCTACCTCGAATGAAAACCATTCCCAGAATCCAGTCGATGGTTGCAAATTCTTGAGACTTTTACCAGAAACAAATACTGGAAGTAAAAACGAACAGTTAACTAAAGTTAACAAGCCTCCAGTCAATCCAGCCGGTGGTTTCAAATTCTTGACGCTTACTGCTGATACAATTACTTCAATTACAAGGAATGTAGAAACTCCAAATCCCATCAAATGTTCCAATCCGGTCAATGGTTGCAAATTCTTGCAACTCATTGATTCACCATCAACTCCAAATCATGATACGGCTTATTTTTGGTTAAGATTACATCAAATCTTACTGTCTGGCGATCCAATCGAGATCCAGCAGATCAAACTATTTGAATTATCAAGAATTGAAATAGGCAATAATAGTAACCGGATTAAAGTCGTAAAAGTTGCAAAAAATAAATATAATGTCGAAGAATGGGAACGTGCATTCATGCTTTATATCTTATTCTTGATTTACTGTGTATATCTTCAAGCAACCAACGAAGCAGCACCTAAGAAGCCTAAAGAAAAAAGAACCAAATTGAATCAACGTTTCAATTTAAAGGCTCAATGCAAAAATTATAAGAAAATAAAAAGATATAATATTATTCAGCCAACTAGATAGAGTTGAGCTGACTCTGGGATGGAACCCCAACCTTCTCCTAGTATAAAACATAAAAACAAGAAAAAGAACGCCAATTGTAGTATATAGTTTTCCTCTTTATATAGTTTAATATATATCATATTTTCGCAGCAAGTTAAGAAACCGTAAAACCAATTTTTATACTATCTATATAAAAACAAGTTAGTTCACCAATCAATACTAATCCTTACCTCTGATGATCACATCGTTAATCTTCAGAATCATTCATTCATACCACTAGTTCCCTCACCTAACGCATATGGCTTGAATTCTCGAGTACTTGTTTTGCATTTTAATAAATTTCAAACAAAAATAAGTAGTATCTGCAATCAACACCTTACCACATATACTGCTACATACTTCTCGTTCTCTCTACTACCACCATCAATCCCATTTCTATTCCTATTCCCAATTGGTATCTACACATTTCTCACGTGCGGCGTTTCCCAGTAGTAAAAAAATTTTCAGTTTAGTATAGACATCAACAGAGATCTAGAACAGAAAATGGCATCTGAACAGGAGTATCTTGAGCTCGAGAAAGAGATCAACTTAGATGACTTGGACTTCACTGATTTAGAAGAACAATATGCTGTCACTGGGTTTGGAGTTGACAATTATGTCTTGGTCGATGGTGCTCCAATTGCACCAGAATCGAAAGTACCTGTTTTAACTAAAGTATTGAAAAAGTTATTTTCTACTGTTGGTGAAGTTGTAGATGGTGAAGATGGTATTTACATGCCTATTGAAGACGGTAAAACCAGAGGTTTCTTGTTTGTTCAATTCAAAACTGCTGAAATGGCCGATGCTGCTATTAGACAATTACACGGTAAAAAATTGGATCAAAAACATAGATTATTGGTCAACAGATTAACTGATATTGAAAAATACGGTGCTGAAGGTAATGTTCCTTCCGAATTCCCTGAAATCGAAGTAGAACCTTTCAAAAGTCATGGTTATTTGAACTCTTGGTTGCAAGATGACACCGGAAGAGACCAGTTATTGTTACATTTCTCAGAAACTGTTGGTGTTTACTGGAACAAGAAACAAAATGAACCAGAAGAAGCCATTGAAGCCAGAAAAAATTTCACCTCGAAATATGCTAAATGGTCTCCAAAGGGGACTTTCTTATTCTCCATCCATCCTCAAGGTATCCAATCATGGGGTGGTGATGGTTTCACCAGTATCCGTAAATTCATCCATCAACAAGTCAGATTGATTGATTTTTCCCCAAACGAAAAATATATGATTACTTTATCTCCTCAACCAATTACTGCACCTGAAACTCCTCAGGAAAAAGCCATGCATCCATTTGGTCCTGAAAGTGAGGGCCACAAGTTGGTCATTTGGGATTTGGTCACTGGTGAACCAGTTAGAACATTCGCATTGCCTCCACATTTAGAAGGTCAAAAGGAAATGCCTTGGCCTTTAGTTAAATGGTCGTTTGACGATAAGTACTGTGCCCGTCAAGGTCCTGGTGCTTTGGCTATTTACGAAACTGAAAACTTCCAATTGTTGGATAAGAAATTAGTCAAGATTGATGAAATCATGGATTTCGAATGGGCCCCTGCCGGCGTCAATCTCGCCAACACCAAAGTTCCTGGTGGCTCGCATGTGTTATCGTACTGGACTCCAGAAAGTACCAATCACACTGCTAGAGTTGCGTTAATGCAAATTCCATCAAGAGAAGTCTTGAGAACTATCAACTTGTTCCAAGTTTCCGACTGTAAAATGCACTGGCAATCCGAAGGTAAAGCCCTTTGTGTTAAGGTCGATAGACATACCAAATCGGGTAAAACCATCTTCACCAATTTGGAATTTTTCCGTACTACTGAAAAAGATATTCCAGTTGAGAAATTAGAATTAAAAGAAGTTGTGGTTAATTTCGCTTGGGAACCAAGATCGGAAAGATTCATTACTATTTCTAGATTGGATGACGGTAATAACAACCCAGCCATTGCTAAGAATAACGTATCTTTCTACGCTCCAGAAACTAAAATTAAAGGTAAGGTTTCCACCACCTCGTACAAAGTGCAAAAGAGTTTTGGTAACAAACATTCCAACACCATTCTTTGGTCACCAAAAGGTAGATACGTTGTTGTGTGTACCATTTCTAGAAACTCGGGAGAATTGGAATTCTACGATGTTGCTTTTGAAGATGAAAAATCAAAGAAAGCTGGTAGTGAAGTCAAATTGATTAAAGGAGACAAATACGGAAGTATGACCAACGTTTCCTGGGATCCATC
This sequence comes from Candida sp. Y128-05E, assembly GCA_037042355.1. NCBI lineage: Eukaryota > Fungi > Ascomycota > Pichiomycetes > Serinales > Debaryomycetaceae > Candida > Candida sp. Y128-05E. The sequence goes on along the minus strand of JAXQKE010000073.1, from coordinate 30,957 downwards.
TGGTAGATTACTTGCTGCCTGGTCCTCATCATGGTTACACAACATTGATAACGGGTACAGACTTTATGAATTCACTGGTAACTTGGTCAGAGACCAATCGGTCGATCAATTCAGAGAATTAATCTGGAGACCAAGACCAACTTCCTTATTGAATGCTGCTGACAGAAAGAAGGTCAGACAAAACATGAAGGAGTACAGCGCCCAATTCGAAGAAGCCGATGCCATGGAAGCCGACGCTGCTGTTAGGGAAGCCATCTTGGCCCGTCGTAGTAAATTAGAAGAGTGGAGAGTTTACAGATCGAGATTTGCCGAAGTTGTCAAGACCAACGATATTCAAGTCGAAACCATTGAGGAAATCAAGGAAGAAATCATCGAAGAAAAAGAAGAAATCATTGAAGAAAAGAAAGAAGCTTAGATAGATTTGTATAGTACAAAAAAAATTGTATACTACAGTTAATAGCAATGTAAAATAGATTTTATTTTAAATTTATATATACAAGAACTTGAGCAGTTCACAATGATAACTTGTGAGTACTACTGTCGCAATCACTTCATCTTAATATGAGTATTTCGCATCACTTAATCGCAATAACTTTGTGATTACTCAAATCGTGCTTACCAAATCTTGCTTACTCATGATTTGGTCCTCAATTGTAATCCATGCCATTGGGCAATTTCATCCTTCAACAACTCATTAACCAATCTATGCTGTTTAATCATAGGAATCCCTTTGAATTGCTCACTCTGCACCAATATAGCAAACATAGAACCACATCCCCCAGAAACATCCTTCACCTGTAAATCCACTGGTTTGAAATGAAGTTTCAACTTATCATAAATCTTCTGTTCATACTCATCCATAGGTGGTTGTGCTGAGTAGAACCTACGTCCAACTGGTACTATGTTACGTGTGGCCGTGGCCATGTGCCTAGCAGTAATTCCTCTGAACTGAAGCATTTTTGGTTCCAGCGTTAAAGAAGATGATATATTTTTGTATTTCCCGTAGTGAGAAAATGGTAATTTGTAAGAGTTGGTGATAATTTATAAAATGTCCAAGGAGACCATCAGGATTGTAGTATGTGGGGATGATTCAGTGGGAAAGACATCTTTGATCATAGCATTAATCAAGGACACTTTCAATCCGCAGCCTCAACAAGCAATTTTGGCTCCAATTACCATTTCTAGTGATGATTATAACCTAAGTGTTGATGATAGTATAGATAAGAAGAGCAAACCAGATTCAAATGATGATAGTGATGAAGATCTACTGGTGCTGCAGTATGTTCCACATAAAACATTGATAATTGATACAACATCAACTAATACTGCTACTTTACATAAAGAGATCAAACGTGCCGATGTGATCTGGTTGGTGTATTCTGATCATTATACGTATGAGAGAATCAGTTTGCATTGGATACCTATGTTTCGGTCTTTGGGAGTGAACTTGCCTATTGTAATTTGTGCTAATAAATCAGACTTATTTCCGCCAGCATCATTAAAAACGCAAAACTCAGAAGAGTTTATACCATTGATTAATGAGTTTAAAGAAATTGAAACTTGTTTTAGATGTAGTGCAAAGACTAGGGAAAATGTAGTTGAAGCGTTTTATTTGTGTCAACGTACAATCACTCATCCAATCTCGCCATTATTTGATTCGAAGGAGGGGAACTTGAAAGTGGCTGCAGTGGCTGCCTTGAAACGAGTGTTTTTCCTTTGTGATAAAGATCAAGATGGGTATTTGAATTTCGATGAGTTTAATGAATTGCATGTTAAATGTTTTGGTAAACCAGCTTCTCGGGAAGAATTTGATGATATAATTTCAACCATCAACCAAGTTATCCTCAAGGATACTAAAGGGATCACCGAAGATGGGTTTATCCTCTTGAACAAACTTTATGCTGAACGTGGTCGTCATGAAACTATATGGGGTATTCTACGTGCCTACAAATACACCAACTCATTATCCTTACAAGATGAGTACCTTTACCCCACGTTTGATGTTTTACCCAATTCGAGTGTGGAATTAAGTCCTCTTGGATACAAGTTCTTGGTCGATTTATTCTTGAAGTTTGATCAGGATAACGATGGTGGGTTGAATGAATTGGAGTTGAATAACTTGTTCCGCCCAACCCCGGGTATCCCCAAGTTATGGCAAGAGTCACAGTTTCCACAGAGTATTGTGTGCAATGATGAGGGGTATGTAACCTTACAAGGGTGGCTAGCACAATGGAACTTGACGACTTTCTTAGATTATAAAACGGCGTTGGAATATTTTTCCTATTTAGGGTTTGATGAAGGGTTATCAACTAAAGCGATCAAAATGACCAAACCAAGGAAAAAGAGACAACGTCAGGGAAAATTCTATCGTCAAGCAGTCAATGATCGTAACGTATTCAATTGTTTTATAATCGGGGCTCCCAAATCGGGTAAAACATCCTTGCTAGAACTGTTCTTACGAAATTCATACAGCGAGTATTACTCACCCACAATCAAACCGCGAATATGTGTCAAGGATATCGAGTTGAGAGGCGGGAAACAATGTTACTTGATATTAGAAGAGTTGGGAGAATTAGAACCGGCGATTTTGGCCAATCAATCTCGATTAGATCAATGCGATGTTATATGTTACTGTTACGATTCATCTGACCCGGAATCATTTCAATATTTGATTGATTTACGTGACAAGTATGGCCAGAATTTGGATGAAATCCCAACTATATTTGTCGCTTTGAAAGCCGATTTAGATAAGCAACAGCAGAGATCGGATTTACAACCAGAAGCGTATACGAGAAGCCTCTTTTTGAACTCTCCATTACATATATCGTCTTCGTGGACCACTTCGCTACATGAATTGTTCATTCAATTGGTTGATGCTGCCAAACTACCCAGTGCGGCCACCCCCGGGTTTGAACAAGAACCAGAATCGGCCGACCAAGAAAATATGAAACATATTTTTATGGCAGGAGGTGCCATCACCGTCATGACCATCGTCTCTGTATGGATATGGAAGAGTAGTCTCCAGAGTTCTCGAGGTTAAAGTAGGAATTGTAATAATTTTTAAGCTCTTGCGATGGCCAAAGAAATCTGGTGCGCAGGAAATTTTCAAGCTCATCACATCTAAATAAAAATAGATATCTTTAATACAACGATAACTATGTCAGAAGAGAAGGAATATAAACCAGTTACTGTGGATAAGCTTATACCTAACACCTTTGATCTTGGTAACTTGGCCACTTTCGATCCAAATCCATTGGATAATGAAAAATTGAAAAACGATAAAGAAAGAGAACAATACTTGAGCTCGGTAACCAGAGACAATGTACAATTATTGATTAATCAAATCTTATCGTTACCAGTTAAGTCCACTACTGACTCACTGGTAAACTCCACTGGTCAAAGTTCAACTATGACCTTAATACAATTACCCGATCCTACTACCAAATTACCCAGAGAAAAAGCTATACCTAAAGCCAAAGCTCCTACTAAATGGGAACAGTTTGCTTCTAGAAAAGGTATCCAACCTAAACAAAAGGATGGTAAGATGGTTTACGATGAAGCTTCTGGTGAATGGGTTCCTAAATGGGGTTACAAAGGTAAGAATAAGGAATTGGACAGTCAATGGTTGGTTGAAGTCGAAGATAAAGTTAAGAACACTTCTGATGAATTGATAGATCCTAGAACCTTGAAGAGAGCCGAAAGAAAGAAGTTGATCAAGAAGAATGAATTACAACATAAACGTAATATGAAAAATGCCTCGGCCTAGATAACTTGCATTGGGAGATGACAAAAGAAATTCAATAGAAATTCTCCAAAATCAAACCATGGTATATTAAAATATCTATGTATATTATCATGCCAACATTTATGTATATTAGTTTCACATCTGTGCTCTATTTTTAGCCAAATAAAAAATGGAATAAAAAAAGGAATAAAATGAAATGAAAAGTTGAATCACATCGTATTGTAGTAACCGCTGTATCTATATCTAATATCTTATTTGTTTCTATTAATTTCACTCTTCTAGCAAATGGGTTCAATTCCCGGTTCCTGCATTTGCAACCAAAAATTGTTTACATTTTTATACGACAAGTAATAAACACAAGACTACGGCAATTATGAGTGAGTATGACCCTAAGAAGTACTTGCCCACAATAGATGTATGTTGAAAATTATCCAGAGTCCAACAATTACAAATAATACTAACTTTTAGGCAATATTGAGTGTGGCTGATCTTGAAGAAATCACGGTGAAAAAGATCAGAAATGCATTGCAAGAATTGTTCGGAATAGACTTGAAGGCCCACAAGGTATGTATAAATAAAATCGTCAGAATTCATTGAATAGCTGATAACCCAGCTGAAATTTCCGTATTAACTCGAATAGAAGGATATAAATGAAATTATACTTGGCCGGTACTACGATCTAGTCGACAAACGAAAGGATGAAGATTATGATGCCAAAGAACGATTGAAGGAGATTGAGAAACAAGATGCGTTACTCGCTGCAAGATTATCGAAATCGACAGCACAAGGACCTATAATGCGTGCAAGAAAAGCCACTGTCAAGCGAACTAAAAAAGTATCGAATCCAGACGAGAAGAAAGTGGTCTCCAACACCGGATTCAATCGAGAGTTAATTTTATCTAACGAATTGGGAAGTGTGTTGGGAACGTCCAAATTGTCCCGACCACAAGTCGTTAAACAACTATGGGCCTATATTAAAGATAATCAACTACAAAACCCCAGTGATAAACGTCAAATTGTCTGCGATGAAAAATTACAACAGGTGTTTAAGAAAAGTATGTATACTGAAAGTCCTTTACTCTTTACTCCATACTAACCTTTAGAAACCGTGGGAGCATTTGAAATGAACAAAATCCTTTCATCGCATATATACAAACCAGAAGAAGTGGAAAAGTCAAATAGTGGAGGTCCTAAACAAGAAGTTATCAGTGACAGTGCCTCACCTAGTTCTCGCGAGCCATCTTCAGAAGCTGAATAAAATCATAAAACTACTTTCTCTGAGTACAGTTTTTCAAACCAATTTATTTTCTTCTTGTTTTGTATTATAATATGTGTCATATTCCTTATCTCCCCCTTGTATTAGTTTAGCTTTACAGTTGTATATTTCAATAGATAAATTTTATTTTTTAGCTGTCGTTTCAGAATTGAAATCTGAAACGATCTCACACTGAGTTTGAAACTGCGTGGTAATATTTTTACAACCATAGTTTGTATGCGAATCCTTTGCTAGTTTCAGGTGGAGAAAAGGTATAAAGTGTTATATATAAGGTTATGGAGAGTACAAGTAGGCTGCACAGTTTGACTTCTTCCAGTATTTTGAAAGATGGGAATTATGATCAAGTTGATTTGCAGAAATTGTATGAAGCAGTGTTGAAGTTGGTGATATTGGAGTATTACAATGAGGTTAGGTTCAGGACGCCAATTATAACGTTGCCACTGGAGTCTTCAGTGAAACCGCAGCTTTCACTGAGTACCTCGTCTACCAACCTTTCACGGTATTATCGATCATCAAAGAATTTCGATAATGATCCCAAGTTGCCTCCATACTTGATATCGAGTTTGGAGAAGAGGTTGAATTTGATAGCTATGAAGAAGGATGGTAAACACTACGATGAAATGACTAGAAGATCGATTTTACGATTGTATAGTGAGTTTCTAGATCCGGCGTTCAAACAAGATGTGAGCAAGAATAATACTCCTGAATATTTAGTGATGAAATTTGTTTCGTGTGCAAATAAAGAGTTGGTTAAAGTGGGGACGATTCCTGCGGCAGATATCAGTGAGCAAGTGTTTGTGCAAGCAGGCAGCTTTGTGTCGATCTTGATTGAATTGATTAAGAAGGATAAGGAGTCTGATGCTATTATTGCTAAATTACAAGAGAATAAAGAATCGTTGAAACCACAGGGGAAGTTGAAGGCAGCAACCCCAGCTCACGAAACTAACCTCACATACCCCAAACCTTCGTTCAAGATTACTGATTTCGATCAATCACACATCAATTTGATTATTGCTATATTTGACATTGATAAAGTCAAGTTACAACAAGATATTATCAAGTTTAAGGATATTTCACAGCCCAAATGCTTGCATCAAGATATTAAACAAATCTTGTTCTATCTAGGTAAAGACTTGGGCCAGTACACTCCTAAAGAGTTCCAGTCGGAGCAAGCTTATGAAGAGTGGGAAGGTCGAGAACGCAATATTTGCGATCAACTCAATGCTAAATATAAAGTATTACTGACAATGAAACTTATAGCTATCCCCCCGCTACCAACAGGTTGCGAATATTATATTCTACCCACAAGAAATACGGTGGTGCCTTTTTTGGTGACACTAAGCAAACTTTTTCTTGATTACGATAATCAAAATGAATTAACTTCGGCTGATCCCGATGGTCCTTTATTGTCAAAATCTTGCAATACTCTATTAAATATTGCTACCAAAGTATGGAGAGTCGATCCTCCTACTAAAGTTACCGCGATTTACACCGGTGCCCACTTATTGGGCCTTTTAAAAGAGAAACCAGCCGACTCAGCTTCACCAGAAGCCACAAATATCAATCTTGAGAATTCAGCCAAGATTTTACGACTATGCAAGAAAATTATAGAAGATAATGATATGGATTGGGAAGCCAAGGAGTTATGGTCGACCAAAGATCAAGACGCTTGGACAAAAGATTTGCTCTGCACTTATAATGATATCATGTTTGCCATAAAAGACAACCTTGCCATAATTCTCAATAAAACCATAAAACCATCGTTCGCTCCGTATTTGATGTTTTTAGGTGACTATATCGAATCTGATTCCTTATTTCATGGTATTGAAGAATCCGGGGTAGTTAAAAAATGGGAAAGGAAACTATCAAAATCTTTATTAAAAGTTGCCGAGATTAGATACTCGAAGTTATTGGCTAATTTACCCCGTGATGACACTTTGGATATCAGCCATGTATTGGAAATCTCTAATGATCTTGTAAGTGATATTCGGTTTTTACAGAAAAGGTACAAGAACCCATTACTTGGGTTTTTACCAATTGCTAAGAATTTTGGGTCGGTTGTTTCATCCATGTTTGCTGTAGATGCCAAAAATATTTTAAAACATATTGAAGCTTATGCGGAATCAAGAGATGAATTTATCTCATATGTTGATGCAATTGAAGCTTACAGGTCCTTGAGTGAGATCAGATACATTCACAATCAAGTTGTTACTCCACCTTCGCCATTCGAATTCAAATTGGAAAATTTCTTCTACAAATATCTTGAGGCATGGTTAGAAGAAAGTGGCGACAAGATCTCAGCAATTGTACAAACTGCTTTAGAAAGCGATAATTATAAACCGATCGACACTGCAAATGAATCTACTAAATTCAGTAATTCAATTCTTGATATATTTAGTCTTATTAAAGAGTTCTTCAATATATTAAAGGGTCTAGGTTGGCAAAATGAATTTCAAATTGCACAGGCGTATACTGTTTTACTTAAAAGCATATCCGACGGTTCAATGCATTACGCCAATTCAATTACCAGAAAAATCATGATGGATCTTGATCAAGAGGAACAAAAGAAAACTGCAAACAATGACGAGAAGTTGGAAAGAAGAAAAAGTGGCGGTTGGTTTGATGGCGTGAAAAATGCAGTTTCGAACATCAACATTGACTCAAAGCTAGATATTCAAGAACCATATCAATTTATGCCTGAAACTTGTGTTGCTCTCAATAATCTAGCTGCATTGAAGGAACAACTAGTGAAATTGGAAGATATATTTGATCCGGAGCAAATTTCAGACGCGGTAAATTCTAAAGATCCTAATTCCGGAAACCAATACACCAGTCATGTTTTCTCATTACGACTTGTGAAGGCGGAAAATTTGAGAAGCCCAAATTCTACTAGTACCAGTTTAAATCCTTATGTAACTTTGATTGATACTAAAATGCGGAAAACTTTTGCAAAGACCAGAGCACTAAACAGCACTTGTAATCCAGAATGGGATGAAGAATTTGAAGTTACATTGCCAGCAAGTTCGAATTTAACTATTTCAGCTACTGTATGGGATAGACGGCTAGGAACGCATTCAATATGCGGTAGAGCCTTGATTCAACTTGACCCAAAGAGATTCAAACATGATGGTATACCAGAGGAGATTTACTTGGATTTGGACTCTCTGGGAAGGATATTAATTGAAGTGGCAGTTGAGAGAGAAAGGTTGGATGCTATATTTGTAATGGGTAGAGCGCATCGTGCCATTAAGAGATATAGAGAGAGGTGCATCAAGTTGATGGTTGAGAAATTTTCCAAATTCATTCATTACTGTTTCTCTAGATCCAATCTAAAAACAATTTGCGGCAGTAATGGAAACCTCAGACCAACCCAAGAGCAAATGGACCTTGCAATGGCACCTTTGTATGAATATTTAAATCTGGGGCTACTGGTTCTCGCCGAGTATTTAACAAATACGTTGCTACTAGAAGTTATGCTTGCCTCATGGAATGTCGTTCTAGTAAGTGCCGACGATTTGTTGTTGCCTAATCTTGCATCTGCGAAATCTATAATTCCAACCAATGCTCAAACAAATGGAAATACAGGATGGCAATCTGCTGTTACCTCGGCAGTAGCAAACGTTACAAATTCGTTCATGGGTGGAAAACCTTTGACACATATAGAGCTCGAAACAGTGTTTTCTTGGCTCAACTATTTATGTCTCGACTTCTTTCATAATGGTGGTGCCGGTCCAGCAGTTGAAGATTTGAAAAACGAGTATTATCAAGGGTTACTTCTCATACCTATCTATTATGATAGTGATGTTGACTACTTATTGGAGGAAGTTGAACGATTATCCCCAGCATACTTACGAACTTTGAGAGATAGAAATAACTTCGACCATGAAGTTAATACATCTCCAAAATTGTCTCGTAAAAAACCAGGAACCATGTCTAGAGCAACAAGCATAATGCGAACAAAGACTATACATGCCAATGCCACAGCTAAAGCTAGAGAGCTTGCTGCCAAACAAGCAAAAGAGGCTAGGTCCGATCCGACAGCTGCACAAGCTCAAACAGAGGATTTCATTTTGAGAATATTGATTATTCGAGATGAGAAAAGCTATGTAGCTAGAAGGTTAGAACAACGAGAGAGACTAGCACGAAGCTTGGCCACTGAAAGACTAGCCCGTGCTGCAGCTGAAGGCCGCTTCCAATAGTGCATTTGCTTGCGAACGTTTATAGGTTCAATATCTTAAATTACATATACTGTACATTTTACATTACTTATATTACACAAACTTAATCCGTCCTTTTGAGACCTGAGACCAGCTCATCAATCATGGAAGCATCTTCTTGATGAACGATAGTTTCATCAGTGGTAGTATCGTTAGCATCTTGGTGTATAGTAGAGTCATTCATGTCATGAGCTATTGTTGTATCTGCAGCTGCAGGTTTACTTTCCTCTTCGTTGTCAGGTTTCTTCTCCTCGTTCTCTTCAACTTTCTTTTGCTCTTCAGAATTTTTGTCTTCTTTCTTTTCTACGACCTCTTCTGCTGGGCTTTCTACTTTTTCTATATTTTCAACTTTTTCTTCTTCATTAGCGTCTTTCATTTCCACGTCAACTTTCTTATTACCATCAAACTCTTTGTATGCCTCAACACCATTAACGAACAATTTATTTAGTTTATCGTCGAGTAATTTTGAATCATCGTTCTCATCCAATACCAGCATCCAACCGAAATCCTCACCCCCAACTAATTCCTTCAATTCTTCGAGTTTCTTTTCCTTTGTTACCGATTCTTCGGGTTGTTTTTTGTACAATGAATTGGCCGTGAATTCATCATGCCCGCCTGCATCAAAGAATAACCTATACGAATTTTCACAAATTGAAACTTTCAATTCCAGGTTAACATAACCTTCACATTGTTCCTCGTCAACATTTTCAATAAAAGCTCTTGAAAATGGCATATTGAGTTTAGATGCTGGGACACCCTCTGTTGGGTTAGACATAATATAACTAGTGACATAGTAATTATATTTCTCTTCTGAATTTTCATGTTCATTCAAGGTTAAGTCATCGAGACCAACAAACTGCACATTTGCAGAATTATCATTCTCCTTATACGTTATTTTAAACATATTTTCATCCGATCCCATTAACGACCTAACTTTCATACGGTACAAAATTTGATCTTTAGCACTAGAAACAGACTTGGATCTATCAGATTCATATAATACAACCATTTCCGATGTTTTATTGTCACTAACAATACTGTGCATATGTTTCACCATAGCTTGTACAACCTTGTCAATAGTGTATAATTTATAAGCTTTGTTTCTGTATCCTTGACGCAATGCTTCTTCAACCCATTGGTGTTCAACTTCACCTTCAATCAACCTAGCTGCTAATTCTAATACTTGTTGGTAACAATCTCTCTTGCCAGTGATTTCAACTCCCATTTCTTCCAATTGATGCGATATAAGATTCAAATCCTTCGCAAATTGGGGGGATTTGCGTGCTCTCACCTCCTTCCCAACAACTTCATTCATTTGTTTCACCTCGTATAATCTTTCATAAAGGGTTGTTAAGTGACGGAAGAACACATAAATCGTAGTATTGCAAAAGAAATTGAATTTGACTCTCTTTTCTTCAGGTGTATCTTCGTTCAACGAAAGCTTGGTATTAGCCGTTTTGATCCATAACTCACTCGATTTTTCAATATCATCAACAGCATCTTGATCATCTGATTCGTTTTGAGGAGTAGATGGACTGTCTGTTTTGTTATCCTTCTTAGATTTAGATTGTTTTTTTAATACATCACGTAATAAGTCATTATCTCTACTTCTTTTCTTTGGATTAGAGGAGTTTTCGACTGATTCAGAAGTTGAAGTCGATTCTAAGTTTTCAGGGTCTAACTTTCCTCTAGCCACTATAGCATTTTCAATTTCTTCGTTATCGATGCCAAAAAATAAGGACATAAAGGAATTAAAAAATTGAAGTAATTTTTCCCTATCACTGGCCGAATAGTTTGACGATTTATTGATGAAAACTTCAGATAACTTCAAGACATCCATCAATACCCCACGATCTTCGAAGACATAGTTTAATTGTTCTTGTGGTTTTGGTGTGAGTGGATGTAAACGCTTATTCTGTTGTTCAACTTTAACCGTACTGATTTCACTAACCAATTGCTTCACAGTCAATAACTTTTTATCAGCCTGTTTAAAAGTCAATCCCAAATGGTCAAGAGATTTGTAGAACACTTTCTGTTCCATTTCTCTCCAAACTTTATTCCATTCCCTTTGTGCACGTTTCCATTCTTCATCCTTTTGTTTTAATCTCTTTAAAACGATTGGAACAGCAATTGCAGGATTTTCGTGTAACGCGTCGATAACTTCAAACCCACGATCTTTGTCATAGATCTTTCTAATGACTTTCTTGTAGATAGTTTGGGAACTATGACCTAAGCCAGGAGGTAATTTGAAATTTGCTTTTTGCTCAGGTGTCATATTGGCAATTCTATTAGCCAATGCTTCTAAAGTTTGAATAGTTCGCAAGTTCGATTCCATGTAATAATCAAATTCCAATCTTTCTTCTTCAATTTTAAACAAGATTTCCTCATATTGATTTTTACGATGAGCAATAAATCCGGAATCTTCAGAGGCCCAAGTAGGATGTCCAACCCATTCATCATTCAAAACTTCCCAACACATAGCATCACGACCACTACATGGCATATAGGTCTCTGCTTTAGGCAATTTTCTATATGATGGGCCATAAGCTTGGCATAATGATAATTCCAATTGATGTTTTTTGAAAGTAATATTCTCAATATGCAATGGCTTTTCTTCATAACCAACGAACATTTTAAACCAATTTAACAAATCTGAGTGAGTATCACCGATGAAACCATCAACTCGCTCGACTAATGTTTGTTTATCAATAATATCTTGGGAAAATAAATTCAATAATTTCAAGAAATCGTTATAACTCTGTTTATTGCCAATCGCTTTCTTAACTTTGTCAAAGAAACCAATTTCTTCGGACAAAGACGAAGTTTTAGTAGAAGTCACTGTTGGCATTGGTTCTGGGATTCCAGGCACCAATGTTGGATTAGTGACAACAACTCCATTCTTACCAATGCTAGATTTGGCAAATTTGCCAGGGCCACCTCTAACACTAGATAATTCCGCTTGTTGATTATAATTGTTATCATATTGATAAGGTTCAGAGATAGATTTCTTCTTTTTCTGGTCAAACTTGGGTTCAGGACTTTGACCTGGCGGTATATGAAAGTGTTGTTGTTCACCGGGGCTTAAACCGGTTGTTGATGGTTGAAAGTTTCCAACTGGAGGCAATTGTTGCTGTCCATTAACGTAATAGTTGTTACTCCCATCTTGACCAAATTGCTGTTGTTGTCGTTGTTGGTACCCTTGGTTACTAGTATCTGGCAAAAACTGTTTGAAATCATCTAACAAGTCTGGAGAGTTTGCAAATAAAACCGTCACTTGTTCATAAACTTCACCAATAGGTTTTTGTTCTCGTTGATAAGTCTGTAATATCTCCAAGAACTGTTTATATATATCCGGTTGATTAGCAAATCTCGTTTTAATCTTATTGACATAAGTGATAGCATGGTTGAATTCAATGTGACCACCTTCTTGTTGTTGTGGTTGACCAAAAGGTGGTGCTTGGTTGGCAGCAGCAGCGGCAGCAGCAGCAGCATTGTTGGTGTTCTGATTGTTGTTGGTAGTCGTAGCTTCGTATGGTTTATTGGAGATATTGGGTCTAGTTGTAGTACCGGTCGGCGTTGTGACTCTAATTGGATTTGGATCAGATGGATCTAATGAGCATTCTATTCTGTAACCAGGTGGCAAGAACGTGTTGAACCCCTGAATCAAATTTGGGTGTCCTCTGAATAATGAAGAAACACGATCAATAACTCCTGGTGTGTCGATACTTTGAGATTTGAAATCCTTCATAATATCTAAAAAGTTATTATACACATCGGCTTGATTGTAAAATTGCACCTTGACTTCATCTAAATAGGTCAAAGCATCTTTGACATTCAACGGACGGTATATTGAACTTGATGAAGATCTATTGGGGATTCCATCTGGTAAAATAGATTGTTGAACACTCAAGTGATCTTGCGGAGGTGCAATACTTGAAGGGGGTGGTAATTGGCTTGATGGACTAGGTAAGGCAACATTTGATGGACGCCTTAATTCGTTGAGCCTCGACGCATCCTGTTGTATGAGATTATCATTGCCACTTGATATTGACGGAATATTAAACCCATGGTTCTGAATATTTTGACCGTTTCCTAAACTAGGCAAACTGGGCAATGGATAGAAAGACTGTCCACCTGTTTCTAAAGTTGCCGGAGGAGGTAAAACTGGCGGATGTTGGCGACTAAATGTTAGTAAAAAGAATAAAAAAAAAGCCTAAATTATACCATGATTGATTGTTTAGGTACCATTAATTCCCGATAAGTTCGATTGATTGCTTAAAATGGAAAATTTCAAAAAGCGACTAAAAATTCAGATTGATAAAGCAATGAAACCCTTGATTAATGAAATGGCAATATCACTTTCTATATAGGTGTTAATTGAGCACATCACATCCCGATTCGGGTACATAATAAACAACAAAATTATCACCACCCATAGAAAAATGACATCAATCATCAATCATATCATCTAATCCATCCTCTCCATCAATGAAACAACCAGATATTCAATCTAAGCAAATTAGACGAACAATCAATCAAAACATCCATCTCATCAGCAAGTAAATTCACCCCAAAAACTAAAAACATCAAATTATCAATCTAAATCATCAACTATTCTTATTCTCCACTTCTCAATGTCTCCACATATCTTCTTCCAAGTATACATACCCATACTGTCCACCAGGAGTCCCCACTCCAGTTGAGGATCCCTGTCCCACTCTAGCTTGATCCTGACTCCCTTGATTAGCAGGTCTGCTCTGGGGTCCATTACCTCCTTGGTTATGTTGATTACTCCAAGCAAAGTTAGTCATAATATAGATTAAAAATCCTTTCTTGGTGTTGTAAACGTTGTGTGTTGTAAAAGGTGGTGAATGGTTTCGTTCACCTGTTGAAGTGCTGCTTTTTTGAAAGGTAGGGTAACCTTTCCTGTATTTAATAAATAGTCCTGTATAAATGAATATCCTGTATTTAATAAACACGTGTTGTTAAGCCATGTGATTTAAATTCACGACATCAACAAGAATGAAAAACTAGTAACCAAAGCAGTATCAACCAAGAGAACTACCTATAATGAATGCCCCAGATAGATTCGAACTTTTCATCTTGCCAGATGGGCAGGAAAAGTTAATCATACAGCCAGATCTCAAAACTCCTAATTCTGTGTTGATTAAGATAGAAAAAGAAGACCATACTCTAGGTAATTTACTTGTTTCACAATTATTAAAAGATCCTCAAGTTATCTTTGCTGCTTATAAAATCCCCCATCCTTTATTTGCTACTTTCAATATAAGATTACAAGTAGATGATGATTACAATTGTAAAACTGCCCTCAAGAAAGCGTGTGGATTACTAATTAGTGAACTAGACATGATTAAAGAAAAGTTTAAGGACGAATGGAAGTTGAAGAGTTTGTTACAGGAGTGAGCCTGTTCAATGGTGTTTCATCTGGAGTCCTGGTAGACTCTTGGTGTTGGTAGGTGGAATATTAAGTTGAGAATGATGATTAGATTCCTGTCTTGTCGTTATTCAACAATGTATATATCTGTATTTTAATGTATATTATGATTAAGAAAATGTAATGGTTGCCATAATGGGTGGTTATTCTATTGGTTAATTGAGTTTTTGAAAAATGGCTAATTCCTCGTGTCTATTATTATGTAGTCTTATAGCTATTTTTACTCTTGTTTAGTATTCCTAAGTCTTTCATTGGGATTAGGATTTACATCGATATCATGGTTCTCTCCATACTAACCCATGCCAAGACTCAGACGAACCACCATTAATGTTTCTGATTTCTTCAATAGAGTCGAACAGGATTTATATCCAATGGATGTATCAATTCTGGATACCGACAAATATGTCTGCAAATTCATTTACATGAAAAAGTCAAGAAGCAAAAGAGCTAAAAATCACAAAACAATAAATTACTATGGATTTCATTTGGGAACAGATTTGTAAAGATTTTATCTAACAAGTCTGACAATCAAAGGTTACAATTATTTGAATTGTCCCAACTTGAAACCAAAAAGGAAGTTCCAAAACAAAACCCCTTAAAGTATCCAAAAACTTGAAAAGAAGTATATTCCAAAATACTACTTCAAAAACCTTAAAACAAGGAGGATGAGAATTTTACACGTTAGTTGAATTTCGTCTTCAAAGTCTAACTCACGATAACCATTGTAGCATAAAAACCAGTAGAATAATCATTTCCAAAAGAATTTGGTCTGTTCATTGCATTTATTCTTTGCTGTTTTGCTAATTACTGTGGACGGCACGGTACACTATATAGTTTCTTGTTTTGTATAGTGAATTTAATATATAATATCTCTAAAAATTTTGATACTTGAAACTATGCAATCGACGACCTTGCATTATTTGGATTAAGGTAGATTGTTGTGAACTCACCAAAGGGTCTAGTTTTACAAAGTCAATACGATATACCTTGGTTTCTCCAAGTCACCGCTTTAGGATTTTTGCATCCAATTTACTTATGATATAATAATTATAGATTAAACTAAATATGCTAAAAAAACAAGTGATGCAGATAAAATGGTAGTAATAATTAAGGGTATAAAAGAATAAAGTCGTAACCAATAATGCATAAAAGAAACTCATATATATAACTGGGTATTATATTGGTTTTCGATTTATGTATCTTTAAATGCTTTTCGTTTAATAGCTTCTCTAATCGTAGCTATTTTCTCCAAACAATCAGGTACTTCACAATTAGGAAAGTTACCTTGTTTTAAAATTAAAAGTAATGGATGGGTTTGGGTGTTTCTATTTGGCGAAACGTGAGTAATTGCCAACCCCGATTTTGAAATACATATTTTGTGATGATCTTTGAAGTTGAATTGATAAGTACCATTTGTCATTTCAAACATGATGTATTCTGCTGTTCGTGTATATCTCCTCAAAAATACAGTTTCTTTTCGTTGTTCATTTTCACTGACTTTTGATAAGTTTGAATTCATATATTTAGCAAAGAAATCAACGATTTCTAATTGCCTTTTGGCTTGGGATGGTGGGTGGCTAACGGAATTCTCAATGCAGGTCCAACCTTCTGCCTCTTGATAGAATAACTCTAAGAATCTATCAGAATTATGAAGTTTTAAAATAGTATTTTCATCATTAAATAATACACCAATATCATCATTGTTTAGTTGATATGAAAATCCATATTTATTAGAATAGTCGACCCATTTAGATATCAATGTTGGGTTTTCGCATCTTGGTAATTCCATTGTGTCGATGTTTTCATGTTTTGTATGCTCTAATCTTCTCATATTATTATAACTTTCAAAACTGATTTGGTTAAGTTGTTTGATTGTAGTTGCGTAACTATTTATTATAGTTCTTTTATTCGAAGATCTACCTAATTGAGTAGGATCAACTTCTTGATATTTGTTTTTAGTATCATTTGGTGATAATGAGGTAGGTAATAATGTTCTTGGTTGTTCTGAATGTAAATCTGATCTTAAAATTTCTACTGGATTCTTTGATTTAGGGGTGTAGATACCAGCATTATTTTTAGTATTATTGAAGTTAATGATTGATTGATTTTTAGAAATGAATTCTAAATTTGGTGGAGTTTCAACTAATGATAATTCATGAGTTTTTTCAGGGAAAGATCCTTTGAACCAATCATAACTTAAGATATCGTTGATGGTTGGTCTTTGTAATGGGTTTAAACTTAACAAATCTTTAATTAAGATTTTAGCTTCATCAGAGATTGGCTTATCAGCTGGGAAAGAATATTCAGTCTTTTTGATTCTTTCATAAATGACTTGTACATCTTTGGCTTGAAATGGTGGTTTACCGATTAACAAAGCGTACATCATGATACCGATGGCCCAAATATCAACTTCAAATGAATGACCGGTGTTTTTACCTCCCAAAACTTCTGGAGCAATATAGTTTGGTGTACCACAAATGGTATATTTTCTAGAATCATTTTCTGGTAACACTGAAGCTAAACCAAAATCACCGATTTTCAAATTCATATCAGGATCAAAGAAAATATTACCCAACTTCAAATCTCGATGAATAACTCTGACGGAATGTAAATATTTGATAGCACCAACAATTTGGACCATAAAGAATCTGACTTCTGGTTCACTGACTCTTTTTCTGGTTTTAAGTAATTCCATTAAAGATTGATTGGGGCAAATTTCCAATAAGATATAAACATTAACGTCATCTTCAAAACAATCAACAAAATTAACAATATTTGAGTGTTTTAACGATTTATGAATTTTAATTTCTGATAACAATTTGGTTTTGGTTTTTTCATTTTTGATTGATACTTTAGCGACAGTTTTGGCAGCGAATATCTGACCAGAAGCATCCTTCATTTGAAAGCATCTAGCGAAACCACCTTCACCTAAGAAATTACCTCGGCGGTAATCTTGACCATTTCTTGTTCTAACGATAGAAGGTGGAGTTTTACATAAAGACGACAACTTTTCCTTCTTCTTCTTTTGAGGTTTGTTATTCTCTTGTGGAACATGGTTTTCTTTGGAAATAGGAATGACATTGGCTGGGATGGCTCGTCTGATTGGTTTTATGGGCGTAATGTTGGTACCACCTCTTGAATTCAATTCATGCTTGTTTAATGGCTGTAATGGCTGTGATCTGATGTTTGACATAACCGATATTAATTCAATCTTATTCTTGTATTTTCCTTTTTAATATGATAGTTGCAAAATATCGATAGTGATAACCAATAAATGAGGTGAATAACTAATCAATAATTATACCTACTTCTACTAAGAACACTATTGCTGCCAGTACTAATTCTGAAAACGAAATATACGATTGGTTATATAAAAATTGAACTTGTCCATCTAGAGTTCTATTTACAATTATCCTAATTGGGAATTTTACAAACATTGAAATCTTTTTGTTTTGCTTAACGCTCAATTCGAATTTGGAAATCATCTCGAAAGCGAGTCACGTGAATTTCTTTAAATCAACTATATGTCAACCTGCTGACTGATCATAACCTGTTTCAGGTTCTTGGACCATATTTTCATTCAGTCCCAAAATGTAGGTTTCGAAAATTGTTACTTTCGTTCAATTTCATTGGGTTGAGGATTACATATGCACAAATAACTATAGATTGTTTCTCTGTCAGTAATAGCAAACCACAGATCTCTCCTTCATCTACATTCAATCAGCCTCATTTCGAAATTCGAATTAAAAGTCGCAATGAAAACATCCATGTACTAATTAGGAAATATGTTTCATGCGATGCTAATTATAATAATATTGAAGCCTTACGAGTTAGTAGATTTTAACACTTGGCGCTTGGTGAATAGGATCGCTTGAAGAGAAAGTATGTCGGTAACTAAGGAATACATTATTGTTAGATTGACATTTGCAATTCTTAATAATATCCGGGGAAAAAATACAATAAGACGTTATCCATCAATCGATCAGGAACAAACTATAGTTTCTGTAGTTATTACTAAAATATAAACGTTTGTGTTGTATATTATAAACGTTACTCATTACAAATGATAATTATACATCTATATTACATTAATTCAAATAACCTTTGCATCCAGGGGCACCACATAAACAAGGAATTCTCTCATCATCATTAATCTCTCGTTCAAACTTATAATCATAAGTTAATTCTTCATTGGTATCAATGTCCCTCAATGCATAGATCACAATTCTCTTAGTACCTTCAACTTTAATAATCTTAGCTGTGCAACTTGGATTACAACAATGATTAATAAATCGAGCAATACCACCCTTTTTGGTAGCATCAATAACGGTGTTCTCATCAATTCTGAATAAATACGATGAACCAATCCCAGTTTTCAAGTAGGACTTTTCTCGATGTTCGGCCACTTGTTGACGAATTTGCTCTCCCACGTATTCAATAATCATTTCTCGTGCAGCTATAGGTTCTAAAGCGTACAATCCCCAATTATGAATCGCTGATCTCGCAAATGTTACTGGTTTCTTACGCTTGGTTAAAGCATTTAACGATAACACTTCGGTCTCATTACCTAATTGGGCAGTGATATCAGCAGCAAACCTTCTATTGTTTGCCCGGTTTACTCGAGAACTTTGAATATTATTAGTGGTGGTGGTGGTATTAGTAGTATTGTTATTATTATTATTTGTTGGTGCTTCATCTTCATCATCTTCATGTTGAATAGTTTTCAATGGTTTATGCACTTTTCTTCGATGTGGAAGATAATCAATCTTATTCTTTTCGAGTATTTTATGATATCCCTCACTTCTAAATGATCCTGTAGAATTCTGTAAACTTGCTTTCAATGTACCAATGAGTTCAACATCTTCAACAATTTCTTGTGATACTTGAGATGAATCCTTTTGTTTCCAAGCCCAATAATCAATATTCGTGGAAATTTCACTGGTTTCAATATATTCCTCTGCCAATACTTCTTTGGCATATTTCAAATCTTCTTCATCTTTGATCATCTTTTGGAAAGCATCAAAATTGAATATATCTGATGGTAATAATCTAGATTCGGGATATACAGGTTTAGGACCTCCGGTTGTTGGTTGGTATCTTACGTCACTCTTGGAATAATCAGTTTCTTTTTCTGCATCAGCAACTTCCTCGTCAACTTCCCCTTCTTCTTCGCCATGTTCACCGGCTTCAATTTCATCTTTCTTAGCTAATTCTTCTTCGACGCCAACAGCAGGTTCTTCATCTTCCATTTCTTCATCTGATGAAGAGTCGTACAAGAATGTTTTCCTTAAACCGGTTTTTTGTTTCTTTGTTTCTGGTTCATCCTCTGGCTCGACACTAGTAGCAGCTGAGTAATCACGCTTCATCGAAGCAATCGGGGTTAACGATCTACTAGGATTTTCATCTTCGTCCTCTTCATCAGAATCACGATCATAATTAAGAGCATGTTGCATAGGTACCAAACTCTTTTTATGCTTTTTGACAACGCCTGTCTTTTTCTTGAACGATGGTAATGCTTGTTGAAGACTTTTTTGTTTCTTGCTGGCAATTTTAGTTAAAGCTTCTCGTTTCAATTCAGTGTCAAATGTTAAGGCTGATTGTACTGGTTTATTTGCAGCCTCTTTGGCTTTTAATTCTTCAACCAAAGTAGGATATTTATCATGGCTCAACAAATCTAAAACTGTTGGAGCGATAATCCGTTCACGGATGTCTTTCGATAAAAATGATTGGAATTCTTTGATTAACATATTGGCTGCTTCATCGATAATATCATGTTTTGCAGTAGATTTCGAGGAAAATAAATCTTCTTCGTCGGGTTTACTATTCTCAAACCCTTCTGGGACAGCTAATTCCATAAACAATCTATATTCATAAAATTTCCTTCCATCTTCGTTCATAAAACATCTTTCCGCTTCTTTTAAAGAATTGAAAACAATATAAAACCCAGTTCTATCGGGTATGATTCTCGTCCAGTCATATTTATTCAAAGCACGCTTGATATCCAGGGAAGGAATCTTTTTGGTAGACGCATATTTGTCATGAATCAAAATATATGGACGGTCTTTAACGTATTTAACAAGATCATCGGGAAGGATGACTCCAGGAATGATTTTGTTATTATGTTTGGTTGATAAAATAGTTGAATTGGGTTTGAATTTGTACAACTCACGATTAATTTCCCGATTTTTCTCTTCAATCTTCTTCTTTTCTTCGAGGAGTTTTTTCCGTTCTTCAATCTTTCTCTTATCTTCAACTTCCTTTCTTAATTTCTTTTCCTGCTCTTCACGAATGTTTCGACTGATTCTCAACTTTTCACGAGCGATCTCCACCTTATTATTCAAGAACTTATCTTCATCATCATTCAAGTCTATTTTCAAAGGCACACCATCGATCTTCGGTCTTTGAGTTTTGATGGTCTGGATTAATTGTTTGGCTAATTTTTCGGCTTTTTCTATACTTCCTTGAAATTTGAAAGAAACAATACCTAAGGGTACTGCGTATTTAGGATCATTGACAAACTTTATGTCTTTAATCGTATTCCCGCCAAAACTTTTGAAATAATTAGTAAGATAAACTTCATGAGTCGTTGGCGGTAAATCCCAAACCACCAATTGCGTCTGAGGTGGCGGTCCCAAGGTATCTTTATCATACTGGAACCTCGTTTGGGGCAATTGCTTGAATGGGAATTTTTTCGATTGTTTGTTAGGTTTCTGAAAATAATGAACCACATTCGATAATCGTGGATCATGGACTCCAGAAAGTTTTTCACCATTAAATCTGATTTTCTTTTTTTTGTCTTTATCATCAATTAGAAAAACCTTATAATTTTTCTTACAATCTGTTGGTCTTGGGTATGAAAAATTAGTTACAAAATCAGTATGGTGTTTTAGTTTGGGGAAATTCGAGTCGAATTTGTTAATACCTGTCGCTGGGTCTGTACCATCATAAGCTGGAGCCTGAGGAACCGATCCAGTTCCTTTGGATGGAACAGCTCCTCTAGGGGAAGATGAAGCTCCTCGAGAAGAAACAGCACCTCTCGGTCCTAAAGGAATAGACCCCGATCCCGATCCATTCAGCTCAGGGCGACCATTCAGTTCAGGACGACCATTACTATGCTCGCCCCTGCGTGAGTATCCATCGTTATATCGACCTCTCGAATTATATCTATTATAACCATAATTATACCCTCTATATTGATTGTATGACATTATAGAAAAGTCAATATCTAGTGAAACTAATTTTTTTTTAATATACAAATAGTTTCACACCCAGATAAATCCAATACTACTATAAAAACCAATACAATACCTTTAAATGTTACAAAGTATCCACCTAAAACCTTTTGGTACGTTTAATACAACCAAATTTGATCTTCCCATACAAATGAAATCGCGTTTGTTATATGCACTACTGTTTTATAAAGGATGGATATTGACAAGAACAGTAGAGACTGAAGACTACATAGCGTTGTATAGACATGTTCTGGATGGAACATCTCATTAGAATGCAAGTTTTT
Source organism: Candida sp. Y128-05E (assembly GCA_037042355.1). NCBI lineage: Eukaryota > Fungi > Ascomycota > Pichiomycetes > Serinales > Debaryomycetaceae > Candida > Candida sp. Y128-05E. The sequence continues at coordinate 8,748 of JAXQKE010000073.1, read as the reverse complement.
AAAATTTAATAAAAAATTTAACTTAAAAAAGTCAAATCCTTAAGGTTTATTGGTAATGAAAATCGACAATTAATGTGTATTTGTATGTTTATGTATGTTTATTTATAACTTCTTTTTTAATTTACTTGGTTCTGATATGTTTCAATGGTCCAGCAGAATGGAAAAAGTTATCGGCATACTCTTTCTTAACAAATCTCTTTTTCTTTGGTTCTTGAACATAATGGTCCCAACCTTGACCTTCGGCAAAGTTGATAGCGGCTTCTTTGGTGTCGAATTTCATGATGGTACCTTGCATGTAATCAGCAGATCCTTGGTAACCTATTAAATCATTTTCCCATCTGTTACCGGCACCTAAAATATCCCAATCTAATTTCCAGTGGTCACCATTGTGGTTGGCAGATTGAGTAGCTGGTTTACTTTCTCTATAGATTCTGACTACTCGCGATGTGATCAATTCTCTGGGAGCTCCACTGATGACTTCTTTAGGTACATCTGGCGAACTAGTAGTGGCTGGAAGTTTGGTTTTTTGTAATTGCACTGTGGTTCTGGAGAAAGAACGTACTCCCATTGTTATAGGTCTGTATATTCCTTTGCTTAACATGGTGTTGTGTTTATCTAAGGTTTCCTTTGGTTAGCAATAGAAATTTCGCTTCTTTTGGTTGGTTTAAAATTATTGAGAAATGTCGTCTGGATTTTGAGATATTTAACAGACATTTGAGAGACATTGTCGTCGCTAGCAAAAAGTAACAGATATAGTATAGATAGAAAGATAGATAGATCATCTTTATGAGTGGAAAGTTCAACCAAGCAGTGAAGGATATCATACCAACGTACCATGAGAATATTCCTTCGAAATTACTTAGTCATATAGAATCACTTTACCAATTGAGTTTACGAGAGAAACCCAATTTAGGTAAAAGTGAAATCGCTAGGTTCCATATATGTACTTTTCTAGCAGTGGAAAGGTTTCAGCAACATTTCGAGTTGCCTTCCCCAGAAACAAGGAGGATTCCTTTACCTCCAAAGACTTCAGATAAATTAATTAGTGAGTTCCGTGATAATCTTGTGATTAAATCGGCTTCGAATACTCCTAATTCAAGTCCGAGGAAACCTAGGACTCCAAGATCGTCTCCATCGAAAAATACTCCAAGTTTATTTCAGCAAGCTACTACTCCTAAGATAAGTTCGCCTTTGAAAAGATTACAGAGTTTGCAAGACTCGACCCCTAAAAGAAAGAAAGTGAATGATTTACACGATGAGGAATCTCCATTCAATCCTAAGAAAGATTTAGAGGAAGATTTAGAAGATGAAAAATCGTCGGTAAAGTCGTCACCTACAAAGTACGTTTACGATCGAAAACATGTGACTATCATTGATTTGATTCAAGCCGCCAATTACTTCAGAATCCCTGCTAATCTAACCCCCATGATTATTCAATGTTTCTTACAGCACAAATATAAATTTACCAAGAAATCGGAATGGCTACTCACCTGTGGGTTGATCCATTCGGCCTATATCCGTATTTATCATAAAAATTTATCTTCCAAGATGGGCGCAGAAGCAGAATTCATCGATATTTTATTTAATTACCAACGTGGGGGTTTAACTAAATGGAATCTACAACTATGGTGCAAGATTGTCGAAGATTGGATCAAAGATGAACCTTGGATTCTGGATATCGAACAAACGTACATGTATGGAGATAAATCTTTTGCTAAACAACACGACCAGCAGCGGAGTCTGAAGATAGGCGGCGACTGGTCGTTACTAAACACTTTTGGGTCCATGATCACAGGGGACGTATTATTGGATTTACAATCTCAAGGTAGATATTATAATACGTGGACAGAAAATGTAATGAAACAAGCTAATGGTAAATGACTAATAAAGGGGGGGACGTATGCCTGTTAACATATGATTATACACATTCTAGTTGCTACAAAATAAATCACATCTACTATTATGGTTTTCAACTATATAGGTTATAGCTCACGTGCGAGAAATGGTTTTCAATTGTGGACTAAACAGATGTTAAGACAGTTGTCTGAGGTTATTCCACGGTATGGCTGAAAAGGGACTTCCAGCTTATATAGAGTATATATTAATCTATTATAATTTTATAAAATTAATCTTTTAGCTTAAAATATTGATTACAGTTGACTATAGTGATTGTATAAATTTACATATACACAGCCGCACCTGTATAATTTGAACACGCCACGCTAAAACTCTCGCTAACTTTTGTTCAGGTGATTTTGAGATCGCACCTCATCAGTAACATAAACTTTTCATTAGTAGTAACTAGATTCTGTTTTGGTGAATATGACTAATATTGCTAAGAAGAGGAAGCTTTCAGAAGAGTCTATGAATGGAGACTTGCATATGCTGCATTCGGATCAACTGGGGGAAGAAGATGTCGAATTAGAGTACGAATCTTCCAATTCCGAACCCATTTTTGATATGGCATTATCTAATAATACCCGTTGGCAAGAAACTATTACTAAAGTAGTACAAGCAGTTGTTTCTATTAAATTCAGTCATGTATTAAGTTTCGATACGGAAAGTGCCGTTGTTAGTGAAGCCACAGGTTTTATTGTAGATCTGGAACGAGGTTTGATTTTAACTAATAGACATGTCGTCGGACCAGGTCCGTTCTGTGGTTATGTTGTATTTGACAATCATGAAGAAGCTATTATCAAACCAATATATCGTGATGCTATTCATGATTTTGGTTTTTTACAATTTGATCCCAAACAAGTTAAATATTTAAAAATTACTGCCTTGGAGTTGAAACCAAGTATGGCCAAAGTCGGTACTGAAATTAGAGTAGTGGGTAATGATGCCGGTGAAAAACTTTCTATTTTATCGGGTTTTATTTCCAGGTTGGATAGAAATGCTCCTGACTATGGTGGTTTAAGTTATAATGATTTCAATACTGAATATATTCAAGCAGCTGCTTCGGCTTCAGGTGGTTCTTCGGGTTCTCCAGTTATTAACGAAGATGGTTATGTGGTTGCATTACAAGCAGGTGGTAGCACAGAATCTTCAACTGATTTCTTTTTGCCCGTCTACAGACCTTTGAGAGCATTGCAATGTATACAAGAATCCTTACCAATAACTAGAGGTGATATCCAAGTCGAATGGTTATTGAGACCTTTCGATGAATGTAGGAGATTAGGGTTATCTCCACAAGCAGAAGCTACTGCGAGAGAATTATTTCCTGATAGAATTGGGTTGTTAGTTGCAGAAGTCATCTTACCAGAAGGTCCCGCCGATGGTAAAATTAAAGAAGGAGACAACTTGATCTCCATAAATGGCATCCCTGTTGCTTCATTCATACAAGTTGATGAGATTTTAGATGCAAATGTTGGTAATGAGTTAGAGTTTGTTATCCAAAGAAGTGGTGAGGAAATCCACCAAACAATCAAGATTGGTGATTTACATTCAATTACACCCGACAAATTTGTTGAAGTTGCCGGGGCCTCGTTCAATGATTTATCTTATCAATTAGCTAGAATTTACTGTATCCCAGTTAAGGGGGTTTACATTAATCATGGATCGGCATCTTTCGTATTTCCAATTCCAGAAAGGTCAGGATGGCTCTTGGAATCATTGGACGACAAACCAATTGATGATTTGGATGCATTTATAGAAGTCATGAAAACAATCCCTGATCGTTCCAAGGTTAACGTTGTTTACCGTCATTTGACTGATTTACACACTGATTATAATAAGGTTATATATATAGACAGACATTGGAATACGCCTTTCAGAATGGGTGTGAGAAATGATTCTACTGGGTTGTGGGATTTCAAAGATTTACAAGAAAAAGCATTACCACGAATTCCAATTGAACCTCAGACCGCGAAATTTGTCGATTTGAAAGTATCTGATGACGATAAAAAAGAATGTGCTACCTTGACAAGATCATTGGTTCAAGTTAGATCCTATTTGCCGGTACCAATGGATTCATGCCAGTTCTATCAAAAATTAGGTTATGCCGTGGTTGTCGATGCTGAAAATGGTTATGTTTTAGTTTCCAGAAAAATTGTCCCTCATGATTTGGTTGATATACATGTGATCTTTGCTGAATCTATTGAAATTCCGGGTGAAGTTGTCTTTTTACATCCAAATTTGAATTACGCCATCATTAAATATGATCCATCTTTGGTGAATGCTCCCGTGCAAACCCCTAAATTTGGAACTACTCCATTGAAAGCCAGTGACAAATCATTTTTCGTTGGTCACAATTATAATTACAGATTAGTCACCGATGATGTAAAGGTCTCGAGTGTCATATCATTGAATATACCGCCATGCTCTGGATCACCGCGTTACAGAGGAACCAATTTGGAATGTATTTTATTGGATAGTAAATTATGTCATGAGTGTGATGCTGGTGTTCTTGCTGACAATGATGGAACTGTGCGTGCATTTTGGTTGACTTATTTGGGAGATGTTAGTCATGAGACTGATAAAGAGACCACCTATAGAATGGGATTAGACGTCACAGATGTTATGGGAGTGATAGATTCGTTGAAGAACAATAATAAACAGCCAAAATTACGATTAATTGAAGCCGAATTTTCCCCAATTACAATTTTGTTGGCCAGAACCAAGGGAGTTCCCCAAGAATGGATCTCCAAATTTGAAGACACATCAAATGACCAAGTGTCTATTTTAACGGTACATAGAGCATCAGCAGCACAAATGAACCAAGCCAGAATTCCTTTAAAGAGTGGTGATACTGTTTTATCGGTGAATGGTAAATTGGTTGCCTCAATGAGAGATTTTGAAGTAGCCCATCATGAAGAAAAGCTCAATTTCAAAATCATCAGACATAAAGAGGAGATGGATATTGAAGTTCCAACTATAGACACTTCCAGATGTAATACTACCCATGTTGTATTTTGGGGAGGGGCAGTTTTGCAAGCCCCTCATTTCAGTGTGCGTCAGTTGATGGAAAAAATACCATCGGAAGTGTATGTTACTCGTAAGAGTGCTGGAGGTCCTGCCGAACAGTATGGAATTATTGTCAATGGTTTTATAACCCATGTCAATGACCAGGAAACTAAAGATATAGAGACATTTATCAATGTGGTGAAGACCATTCCTGATAACACTTACGTCAAAATCAGGTCTATTTCCTTTGATAATATTCCTTTTGCCATTTCATTAAGAACCAATTATCATTATTTCCCTACTGGAGAATTGAAGAAGGATGTTACTACTGGAAAATGGACAGAAATTGAACACAAAGAATCGGAAGCTATAGTAGAAGTAATTAATTAGATAGATTAATATAGAAAAATTATCGTAATTTAAAATTTTATTAGTATCATGTATTATGATTTACATAAATTTCTATTAGATCATGTATTATGATTATTTACTATATACACAGTTGGTTATGCCATTAACAACTCCGAATGATGAAACCATTACAACATGTTGGAGTATGAAAAATTTGATTGAATAAGTCTTTATAAGAATGTATGAAAATTTTGAAGGAAAATCTAACATTGTAAAGATCGGGAGATTTTCTTCAAGTGGTTTCCCTTTGTAGTTACTTTTTTAAATCCGTCTAAATGGCACAAACTAGAGGCACTGAATCCCCCATTACCGTGATTTCTGCCTGCTTGTTTTCTTTTGATACCAGTACCAGTTTTGATAAATCTTTTGGCTACTGATTTATGAGATTTCATTTTGTTTCTTGTTTGGATTAGCACATTGACGGCTGGTCTTTTGGTGAAAACTGCCCTAGCAGTCTGTATTAAATTGCCAAACATAGTTTTAGAACTAGTACTATCCAATGAAGAAAATATTCTGAAAAATCAATTTGCAATTTGAACCGCACACGACTAACAAAATATTTCTAGTAAAAGACGACTAGTCATCAGAATCATCACTAGAATAACCACCTACTACATTATTGACTTCAATCTTTGCTACTGGTGTTTCTTTCTCTTTTTCAATTTTGGATGCAATTTTTTTCGGATTTTTCTTGATTATTTTATTTGACTTGTTAGGTATGGGTATAGTTTTACAAGGTAATGCAATTGCTTTTTCCTTTCCCTGTTTCAATTGTTTAAACCGGGCTATTTCATTCTTGTCTAGTAATTTTTGATTCAATTCCTCTTGTTGTTTCTTGTGTAATAATTGTTCATAAAATTTTGCCGATTTTTCATCCAACTTGTATCCTGTGTTTTGTGAGTCAAATTGAGCTCTGAATTGCTCTTGTTTCCGTTCTAAAGGTTAATATTGGAAATATTGGAAATAAATAATACAAAAAAACATACCTTTATCTTCTTTTAGTTGGTCATATAAACTCTTTCTTTCTTCTTGTTCTTCCTCGGCTATAGGTGTCTGTACTATTTCACTAGTATCCTTAGTCTCTACTGTCACTCCTTGTTTAACGAAATCAGGCATTATCTTGCTAATCTAACAATCGTTTATTGATGTTTTCTAAATTCGTAACATTATGCAGGTATCCATCAATTATCACAATGGTTGCAAATTTGCAGCAGAAATTTATGAAACAGAGAGTAAATAAACGAGATAATGGTATAGTATCAAACTTCTCTTAATACGGTACTTCACCTGTTCTTTTTATTACTTTAATGAAAATTTCAATAAATATTGTTAAAATTTACATATTAAATATTAGTACACGATGGTTACCCAATAGATTACCCAATATTGTCAGATTAGTCTTCGTTGTCTAGTTGGAGACTCATTTATTGGAATAATAACCTAGAAGTAACCCCTATATTCAATATTTGCAAATTTGGGATAATTACTCAATCGGGAACTCGGCCCGCAGTAGTAATCTGGAGTTTGACGATTGAATCGTCAATATAAACAGGTTGAAATTTAATCATTTTATTACTTTACTATGGGTTTACCGTACAACAAATTCATTCTTTTTGGTGATTCAATTACTGAACAATCGTCGATATTAAATGACGGATATGCTTTACATCCAAGTTTACAGGAATTGTATACTCGAAAATTAGATGTGATTGCAAGAGGGTATGGAGGCTATAACTCTGACCATGCGACCATGCTATTGCCCCAGATCTTGGAATCGGAATTGAATGAGAAACGAAACAATATACCGTTAATGACAATTTTCTTTGGCACCAATGATGTCTGGAATTTCCAAGATGAAATGAACCAAATCCAGGCGGTGCCAATAAAAGAGTACGAGAAGAATCTCATGACATTAATCGACTTGGCGTTAGCTAATAATATCAAACCAATCATTATTGGACCGGGGTTACATGATAATCGCTTGGCAAAAATCTATTTTCTGGATCGGGCTATTCATCTTGGCGATGGTACTACAAATGAACGAAATCATCAATATGCATTGGTGGCAGAAGCAGTGGCCAAATCGTATAATGTTCCATTTGTTGATATGTGGAATTTGATGAGAGAAAAGGCAGGTTTGTCAGAAAAACAATTATATGAATCTACAGGGTCAACTAAAGATGAAGATTATGTTGATTTAAGTGCATTTTTATCCGATGGTGTCCATTATACTAAGGCTTCGTACCAATTGTTGTATCAAGGTATTGTAAATGCAATTGAAACCAATTATCCCCAGTTGAAAGCAGAAAATATGGTAAGGATTTTACCAGAATGGTTCGATATTGATACTAACAATGTTAGGGGATCGTTATTCCCTTAACTCACGAAGTGAGCAATCACGAGCTGCAGAAGAAGTATAGATTATTCGCTTTGCCATAGATATTGAGACTTTAAACATTATTATTTTCGATTTGTTAAATTGATACTGGTATCAGTCCAAAGTAATCAGAAGGGGGTTTTATATGTAATTTTGGTAATTTGAAATGCTTGCCATGCTTTCATCTTCCGTTTCTAATATAGATTAAATTCTTCTGTATACTATTGTATAATCAATTATTAAAAACTAGGACCTAATTTGGTAAATCAAAACTCAATTGTACAAATATACCATCTTTATCGTCATTCTGATACTATTATCAGATAATTCTATGGTTTAGTTTCTTGAAAAGGTATTTGGAGCTCGATTGTTACTGATTAAACGGCGATTTTATTTACCAGTTTTGACTCCTGTGAGCCAAACTTTACATTACAAATAGCCCCATTCACAAGCTATTATCAGAAAAAACTACAACTTGCGACAACTTGAATCCATCAACATATGGTCAATTAGCTGAAACCCATTGGTTTTCGAGTGGATTTTAGAGTCCTGTATATTTTGCAGCAAATTAATCAATTATTTAAAATGATACACTTTTGTTCTCGTCTACATGATTCGAAACGTCAGAAAAATTGGAGTAACCTTTGTTAGAATAGTACTACTTTAAAATGAATGCTTGCTATAGATATATCAAGTTTAATCCATCAAATTATTGCCGCTGGTGAGGTATAAAAGTGGGAGTTTACAAAGGCAAAGTTTACAAATGCAAGTTTTGAAAATTACCCACAACAAAATTTAGCGCAATAATGCACAACAAAACAAATTACCGGTAAATCAATATTACCAATTAACAAATACAGAAGAAAATCATCCAAACGGCTCTTTTTATCTACCATGAATAGTATTTCAATCATGGTTGCAAAAAAATTTCAGTAAGCCCCAGGTCGAGTACATGCTAAAGCTATCACGTGCATTCTTAACTTGTTTTATAAAATTAGTTTTCCTTACAGAATATGATATCTGTATGTATAACTAAATGAGATTAATGTTACTTTGTA
>JAXQKE010000072.1:69036-82451 GCA_037042355.1 Candida sp. Y128-05E | reverse complement strand
ACCAATCTTTGGAAAGGTAATTTTCTGATCAATAATTCAGTAGATTTTTGGAATCTTCTGATTTCTCTTAAAGCAACAGTACCAGGCTTATATCTGTGAGGTTTCTTGACACCACCGGTAGATGGGGCAGATTTTCTAGCGGCTTTAGAGGCCAATTGTTTTCTTGGTGCTTTACCACCAGTGGATTTTCTAGCTGTTTGTTTAGTTCTAGCCATTGTTAACTGATGAGGGAAAGAAAAATTAATCCACCGCCAGATCTACTGCTTTATATATAACTATTTCGCGTGAACCAGGTCTACGTGTCTTACCGTGTTGTTTGTTTATGATTTTGGCTGCTAAAATAATCACCACATCTTCCCTCACGTTAAAAAGTCCAACCTGTAAAAAAAATAAGATGTAACCTTCACTTTCATCAGTTCTAATTTTACGCAGTCTCTCAGTAAATATAGAACTTACTAACTAAATGACTTTTGTGCTACAGGGACAGTCAATTTCCCCAGCAATCAAGCAAGTCGCGATCTTCTCAGAGGTCCTGGCAAATCTCGCAATTCACATCGCGATCTATCGTGAAGTAAATACAACGCCTAACCAAAATTTCATTTCGCCAGATTATAAATATCATTGTAAATTCCCCTAGTAGATAGTTTTTTTCTTTATTATTACTACTAAATAAACTAATTAAATATGTCTGGTAGAGGAAAAGGAGGAAAAGGTCTTGGAAAAGGTGGTGCTAAAAGACACAGAAAAATTTTGAGAGATAACATTCAAGGTATTACTAAACCAGCTATCAGAAGATTGGCAAGAAGAGGTGGTGTTAAACGTATTTCCGCTTTAATCTATGAAGAAGTCAGAGTTGTCTTAAAATCTTTCTTAGAAAACGTTATCAGAGATGCTGTCACTTATACCGAACACGCTAAAAGAAAAACCGTCACTTCCCTTGATGTCGTCTACGCTTTAAAGAGACAAGGAAGAACCTTATATGGTTTCGGTGGTTAAATATAGAAATTCTATTAATCTTGATGATTCAATACGTTTGTATTTCTATTGTATATTAGAATATATGTTTGAGAAAAAGAAAATTGTAGATTGTAGAAATTTTGAATTGGATTTTATTGTGATTAACTTGGTATTTACTGGATTGATTGATATGACTCCAATTTTTATTGAGATTTGATAATTGGTGGATATAGAAATAATACGTACCGTGAACGGATGTTTGCAGAAATGATCCGAGATCTGATTTCAGGTTAGACATTTTCAGACATTCGCGACATTTGTGTTTGTGTAATATTTATATTTTAAATACCTATACAATGTCAATCGCCCAGTATCGATAGAGTGATAGTAACTAGTGGTGGTGGGATAAGTTTATTATTGTGCAAATACTTATGGATTTTATGGAAGAATCTTCTGATAGCGTGGATTTTGTATTAGTATATGTATTATGAAGAAACAAATGTAGTTATTCAAAGCGAATTTCTCTCGTGTATCTAATCTTATTCACTTATGAACCTTCACGTTTTCTCTTTCTCCAAATCACTTCCATGTCTCCATTATCTAATCTCTTCCAACTAGCATCCAAGTCAACTAAATCAACTGGACCATTTTCGACAATTCTGACGATTTTAACCACCTCTCGTGGAGATTTCTCGTCAATCAAGGAAGATATGATTTTACTGGCCGAGTCGACCATTTTGGGGATTTGAAAGTACACTCCTGCCCCCATTATCCCCATTAATAATGGTAAATCATTTTCGAAAAGTTCGGCATCCCACTCATCAACTGACCACACCTTTTCTTCATTAAACCGGAGATCTTCAACGTCGTCGTCAGATTCAATAGCTACATCATTATGATAAACACACCATTCGGTGACCTTCTGCAAAACTCTACTGGGAACTTTTACTTTTATTTCAAATTCGTCTCCAATTGAGTCCGGATCCTGTTCCACTATGGTTTCGATGAACTTTGCAATGTGAGGTAAGTGATAATTCATAGTGAACCGTTCATTATCAGATGATATTAACGTAATCGTGTGGTTAAACATATTATAGCAACACATTCTAGGTAAAATTGGGCAGTTATTATAAATATGTAAATGTGGGATTTGTGGTTGCAAAAAATTGAGTATAAATTGAGATTAAGATTGAGATTAATTCTTGAACAAAATCCGCTTATAGCCCATATTTCCATTAATGGTTCACCTGAAGTTGTAGTTACAAAGATGGTTAGTGTAATACTATTTATAATTGTATATGGAACTAACGTGCACCTAAGAAAAAAAATCGTTCTCTATAAACCATCTTACCGAACTTCATACTTCAATGTCACATAGACTGGCTATTTACATTCTACTCTATGTTCATTCAACTTTTGTTACATACTATACAACTATACTTATACATCGAATTAAAACCCGGATCGAGCAATGTCTGACCCAATACCCCAAAAAAACCTTTATTATACATGAATTTCATTATCTGATAACTATTATTGTTTTTTTGTAATTGCTGACTTTAATAAATTCAAATCTTCTTGTAATTCCTCCGGTTTCAAACCTTGAACCCCGACGAATTGTCGATGCGATCCTCGAGTATTTGGTTTCCCAATAGATTTATTCTCATTCATTAGTATCAAACTGGCACCGCCGTCTTCGTTCCTCATAATTAAACTATTCAAAGCGTCATAATCCTTGTCACTTAAATTAGACTCATAGCCACTACTTACCCCCAGATTCCTTGTAGAAGCACCATTGGAAGTATAGTTATTATTATTGTTGTGAATGTTATTACTGGGATTTGATGTGGCATTACTATTGTGATTATTATTGGTCATTGCCGAAGAGGTCAATCCACTTGACTCATCGTTAGAGGAGTATCTCGTAGTATAATGTCGTCTTCTTTTGGAAGCAGATATGTAACCATTGGCATTCACTTGGAGCGAAGATCCATGTCCCGCTGATGTGTTACCAAAACCACCATCCGATAAATCATCGGCTTCGCCGGTGGTGAATCTCGAACTGATTTCCCGTTTACGTAGCGACCTTTTTTCATTCAAATTCATCGCCGCCGCATTTAACGCCGCTTTCGTCGAATCGTTCGAGTTCCACAGATTGGCATTGACCAAATTCAACAATAATTTATCTTCTTTTAGCTGTTTCACTTGCAATTGTAATTTATCATACAATTTCTCTTTAATCAATTTAATCATCTTATCTTGATTTTCTTTAGCTTTTAGTAAATCCTGTTTATATTCCGATTCGACCTGTTTGACCTGGTACTCTTCCCATAATCGTAAACGAGTCAACTCATAATCACGATCAATTTCCAATTTATTTTTCGCCAACAAGAGCTTTTCATTTGTTCCTTGCTGCAAGTTTAATAGGACTGATTGAATATCATGGACTGTAGCACGGTAAAAATTGTCGCGTTCAGTCTTGAACGTCGATTCATGTTTTGAAACCCTGAAACCTACTTGTTGACGTTTTCGATCCTTTTTACTTAAACCTGGATGTTAGTATAAAGACAAATATAAGTATATTGATATTGTAAAAATTTAAAACTCGTAAAAATCATTGAAAATGCATCCACAAGAACAAAAGACACCAGTATCCTGAGATCATATCACTAAAAGAATGATAAATGTGTTGTTATCTGTTTGATCTTGTTGAGCCTCCAAACAAACAGATAACAACAATAATTCAAACTCAAACTACCACCAAAACTTGACATCGCTGGATACCCTCACCATAGTCTAGTGAGAAACTCCACTAATACACCTGCAATTACATCCCAACCTCGTAAACTCTTCGTCAATAACTCAAGGTATCATCAATTTTGGTACACGTTCTAAATCAATTCTATAACAACAAGTATTCCATCCACCTGCAATCAATACATACTGTCTGGTACTATACCGTTCCTCTTCTGGTCATTCATATCCCTTTTGTTTTTTAGTTGTGTTCTCTGTTAGTATAATTAAGATGTTTCTCCATAGAGTCTGATTGAAAGACGGGTAATCGATGGATGAAATGGACTGCACATAAGTGATGATATAATTCCTACATATAAGTAATATTTCTCTATTCCTACATATAAACAATAATTCAACAAAATAAGGTTGGCGCAAGTGTTGGGAGATTAGAAGCCTCTAGATAAATTTCAAGTATATGAGTCAATCTGAAATTGTTTATTTAAATAGATAGTAGAAAGATATTAAATATTAGATATTAGATATACAAACATGGTTTCAGAAGATAAGTTTCAACAATTACAAACATTACCTTATAGTGATGGTAAATTCACTACTGTTCCTCAAATCACTCAACCAATTACTTTCACTTTGGAAAAGGATCTGAATAAAGTAGTGACTTTATTTCCAGTTCACGATTATAAAACAGTACCTAAAGAATTGATCCAAGTATTATTAGATGAATTCAACCATTGTATTGAAGAAGGTTTGACTTATCCTTATGATAATGTTATGGAGTACGAAGAGTTTGTCAGTTACTGGTTCAAACACTTTGTCGCTATTTTAATAGAAGGTGATCACACCACTTTACCAAACCTTTCTCACGAAGAATATAAAAATATATTCTTAGGTAACTTCTACATAAAACCAAACTATATTGGTAGATGTTCCCATGTATGTAATGCTGGTTTCATTGTAAACCATGAAAAGAGAGGTTTAGGTTTAGGTAAAGAATTAGGTAAGAAATATTTAGTATGGGCTCCTCAACTAGGTTATGTCTACTCTGTATTCAACTTAGTCTTTGAAACTAATGTAGCCAGTTTGAAGATTTGGGATAATTTGGGGTTTGAAAGAATTGGGTATGTCAAAAATGTTGCTGTATTAAAAGGTAAGGACCGTTTGGTGGGTGCTCATATGTATGGTAAGGATTTGTAAGAAAAAAAGAAAAGATGATAGAAATTGAATAGATTTTAAACAAAAATAGATAGTTAAATGAATAGACAGCTTATACAGATTCAATTATAGTTATAACATTATTTATAAAATAGTAGATTGAGTAAAGATTTGGTAAGTCAATATTATATAAGGTATGCTTGAGAGATCTTGAGTGATGACCAAAAGAGAGATATATATGATAAAGGTGTTGAAGGAGGTTTTATAGGTGTTACGGGAGATAGTTTACTCAATATTATCTTTTTGATGATTTCCACGTGACTTCCATTGGCGTAAATTTGAGTTTTGATCATTAACAAAACATTCCACAATATACGCTCAAGTGCTAGGCACATTTTGCAACCATTTATTTAGAAAACCGGTTGCTAAAAATGCCAGAATTTGATGATGTATTGCAGCTGCATTATATACGACCTCAGTTAGACTATAACCAAGTCAATGTTATTGATAGATATACTGTATTGTTGAAAGATGGCGAAACCACGGCCACGATTTATCCTATTCACTCGCCTGATGATTTACCTCCAGGTTTACTAGCTTTCCTATGCGATGAATTCAATATGGAAATAGAACGAGGTGAAACTTCAGCGTTTTTTGATACGTTAAATTTGGATCAGTTCCAGAATTATTGGTTTTCGGCTTTTGCTGGGGTTATGGTACTAGGTTCATCTCTAAGTTTAGATGGTCCCAGACAATGGGAAAAGGAATGTTTGGGAGCTTTCTATATAAAATCAAATTACCCTGGTCGTTGCTCTCACATATGTACTGGCAATTTCTTGGTCAATGCTGGTATTAGAGGTAAAGGTATAGGTAGAACCTTAACTGATTGCTATTTACAATGGGCTCCTCGTTTAGGTTATACATACTGTATGTTTAACCTAGTGTTTGAAACCAACTTGGCGGCAAGAAGAATCTGGGAATCATTAAATTTCAAGAAATTGGGAAGAATCAAATCAGCTGGGATTCTAAAAGGACATGACCAAGCTATTGACGCGTTAATGTATGGTCGAGAATTGATTAACAATAGTGACCCTGCAGTAGGTGCTTACCGTTTCGATAAAATAAAATATTACTTGGAAACTGGTAGGTATCCTGCAATGGCCGACAGACAAGAAAAGTCTCGTCTAAGATCAAGTGCTTCACATTATAACTTGGAAAATGGGAAACTAATGTTGAAAGGCCGTGAAGTCGTTAGTGATCCAATACGACAATTACAAATTTGCCAAGAAGTACATTATCTCAATCATGGTGGGATTAATAAAACTACAACAACAATTACTGAAAAATACCATTGGACGAGGATTAAAGATACAGTCGCCACTGCAATTAAAAACTGTCCTGACTGTCGAGACCCTGCTAAAGATTTACCCCAGAATAAACGTGCATTAGCACCCAAGAAGGATGAACAAATTAAAAGTCGGAAATTATACTCCAATCAACAACCAGGTGATGATGTCGAAGCAATGGTGGCAGCAGTCCAATTACACAACTTGCCCAGAAATGATGATACTTTATTAGCTGGTTTGGATGACAACTTAATAGCTGTGGTCGAAGAAGCCCACCGACAAAAAAGTCAACAAATCCGATCGCGACACCAGCAGCAAGGAGTTTATAACTCTAATACCAACCAGTCAAACTCATATCAATACCATCATGATTACTATAACGATGAAAATAATGACACAATAGATAAACATCGTGAATCTAGTATACCTGTTGATCCAGAAGTTGAAAATTATTCTCATACCAACGGCCATGAAATTGAAATTGCCCAAGCATTAATGCAAGCTAATAATGAAGAAGATGAAAACGATAATTCTAATCATAATCAACAAAATATAAACTACAAAAGTGATCTGCGACCTCTGCATGATGATGAGACAAATCTCTTTATGAGTGGTGAACATGAACGAAAGGAATAAACCTAATCTACGGAACGGTATATGCAAATTGTATATTAAATTATGTGAATTATCCTAATTCATTAATACTACTACATTAAATATATAAAATATAATTAAACATTTACTGATATAATAAATACAATTTTCTAATAATTTTATTCCCCCGAATTATTACAAGATAATATATCCATTGATACCAAGCATTTTTATAATTTTTTCAATAATAGTATTTCTATGACGCATTTTTAATAACCAAAAATCAAACGTTTTCAACAAGTTTCTATAAGTGAAACAATTCCCTTATGAATTGTCCATTTAAAAGTCAACACCAATGACCATGGCTAATAATGCCATTCTAACAAACAAACCATATCTCATTTGTCTGAAATATGCTGCTCTTTGATCGAAATCAACTTCTTCACTAATCTCATTAGTTCTTGGTAATGGATGCATGATACACATTTGTTCTTTAGCATGTGCCAAGATCTTGTTGTTAACAATGTAAGAATCTTTCAATTTGTTGTATTGTTCCTTATCTTCAAATCTTTCTTCTTGAACTCTAGTACAATATAATACATCAGATCTAGCAATGATTTCTGGAGTCAATTCTTCAGATTCTTCGACCAACATACCGTTTTCTCTAAGCATGGATTTAATTTCTTCAGGTAATGATAATTCCTTTGGAGCAACTAATTGAATTCTGACATGATAAAGTCTTAACAAATGACATAATGAGTGAACTGGTCTACCATATTTCAAATCACCCATGAAAGTAACAGTAATACCATTGACTGAACCTAATTCTTCTCTGATGGTGAATAAATCCAACAAGGCTTGAGTTGGGTGTTCTTTAGTACCATTACCCCCATTAATAATAGGAACTGGAGAATATTTAGCAGCAATATCAGCAGAATCTTCAGATGGATGTCTTAAAACAATAGCATCAGCGTAACAAGCTAATGATCTGATGGTGTCTTGTAAAGTTTCACCCTTCTTGACTGAAGAGTTTGATGATTCAACTGAAACAACTCTACCACCTAATCTTTGCATGGCAGCATCGAATGATGATGAAGTTCTGGTAGATGGTTCGTAAAACATAGTGGTCAAAACTCTACCTTTCAAAAGATCTAAAACACCTTCTCTTTCAACAGCTACTCTCATTTCTTCAGCAACGGTAAATAATGCACGTAAATCATTCTTGGTGAATTCTTTAACAGATAAAACAGAATTTCTCAAGAAAGAATTGTTCTTTCTGATGTAATTACTCAATGAATTAACTTCTCCTGAGATAGTTGGTGGTTGCGAAACCAATTCAGCACCGATAGCTTCAAATTCGGTTGGAGTTTGACGATGTTCTTTCATTGATGGACGACGAGCATCATTGAATGAAACTCTTGATTTTCTACCTAAAGCTGGAGATCCTGGGATAGCAGTAACTGAACTGAATCTGTCCCTTGGTTGAATTTCATGTTTACCAACAGCAGAATCCAATAAAATAGAATCATCTAAACAAACAGTTTCACCACGAACCAAGACTCTTTCGATAGTACCATTCAATTTTTTATCTTTAATAGCAGATAACAATGATTTCTTGGTTGACGAAACAGGTCTACTTAAATCAATCTCAACAGTAGCATCCTGTTTTTGTAATTTAAAGATTTTGACTGGATTATCGTGGAAACGTTTAGTGATATCTTCAATTGTAAGACGACCATCATTAACAGCAGTCAATAATAATGGAAGAGCTTCATTGAATCCCAAACCTGGAGCAGCTGGTACTTTGGTTGCTTTAGCAATTAAGTATGGTAAGATACCAACAGAGAAACAATCAATATCATTCAAACCATCCCATAAAGCTTTTTGGTCTTCTTCGGTTGGTAAGAATGGCAAGTCAAGATCCTTTCTAGATAAGAATAATGACAAAACAGCAACATCACAAGTTACTTGTAAACTTCTATCCTTGGCCATCTTAATCAAATCTAAATCTTCTTTTGATGAAACCGAAGTGATATGAATAGATCTGTTGTGTAAAGCAGCTAATAATAAAACAGAAGCCAAATCAGTAGATTTAGCATCGGTAATAATAGCTTTTCCTGCTGGCCATGAAGTGAAATGGGAAGAGATTGAACCAACTTTTGAATTGACTAAATTGTTGAATGGTAAATACAAAGAACCGGCATTAACGGCTGAATCAACAATATCACCGGCATTCTTATCATTAGCAGCAACTGCAATTGAGAAATCAGTATAAGATGCATCACTAGCAGCTTCAATAGCATCAGTTAAAGATTCAAAGTTAGTGACAGTAGAACCTTCGGATGTTTGTGGTAAGAAAGATGTGAAAGTGAAACCAGCAGCTAAGGCAGCTTTAGTGGTAGCTTCGACATCTTCGAAAGAAGGAACAAACGATGAAATGTTAACCAACCCTGGAATAGTAGCTGTAACATTCGAAGTTTGAGCATCGACATTTGCAACATCCAAGTTGATATTTCTTGAAATAGCTTCGACTAACAATTTAGCGTTCTTAACATTTGTAACTAAAGGAACCGAATAATCAATAGCCATACGACGAGTTTCGTAACCTTTAGACATATAAGAAGCTGGACGTCTAAATCTGTTAGCAGATGGTAAATTAACATATAAGTCAATCAAATTATTGGCCAAATGTTGACTCAAGGAATACTCAGCATTCTGTTCATCATCATCTTCGGTGAAAACTTCCAAAAATTGAACTGGAATATCATGATCTCTGATGAAATCGGCAGTACCAGCAGTAGCAAAAATCTTATAACCCATTTCATATAATTTTTGAATAGATGGTAATAACTCTTGTTTTTCTTTATATGACCCGATAGAGAACAAAATATTCTTCTTTGGCAATTTGAAACCAGTAGAAATAAGTGCTTTCAAATAAGCTTCATATTTGTTTCTACCAAAACAAGCAACTTCCCCAGTAGAAGCCATTTCAACACCTAAGACTGGATCAGCACCAGCCAAACGCGAGAATGAGAATTGTGGAACTTTAACAGCACAATAATCTTCAGGTAACTTAGCACCAGGGTATGGGGTAAGTGGGAATCCCATGATAGCCTTGGTAGCCATTTCGATCAAATCAGTACCGACAACTTTGGAGATGAATGGGAACGAACGAGAAGCACGAACATTACACTCAATAACTTTAATGTCATTATCTTTGGCAATAAATTGAATGTTATAAGGACCAGTGATATCTAAAGCTTTACCAATCTTTGCTGTGGCTTCGACAATTCTTCTGACAGTTTCTGGATCTAAATCTTGTGGTGGAACAATTAAAGTAGCATCACCTGAATGAACACCAGCATTTTCGACATGCTCTGAAACAACATGCATGATCATTTTCCCATCTCTGGCAACAGCATCCATTTCAATTTCTTTAGCGTTTTCGATATATTTGGTAATGACAACTGGGTAATCTGGAGAAACATCAACAGCTTGACCTAAGTATGAAGCCAAATCATTCTTCGAGTAAACAGTGTTCATAGCAGCACCAGATAAAACATATGATGGACGGACTAAAACTGGGTATCCAACTTTATCAGCGAATTCTTCAGCTTCACTGATAGCAGTAAGTTCTTTCCAAGCTGGTTGATCAACACCAATATTATCCAACATTCTGGAGAATTTGTATCTATTTTCAGCAGAATCAATCATTTCTGGAGAAGTACCCAAAATCTTAACATTTTGACGATGTAAAGTCAAAGCAATGTTATTCGAAGTTTGACCACCCATGGAAATAATAACACCTGATGATTCTTCAAGATCATAAATATCCAAAACTCTTTCCAAGTTAATAGTTTCGAAATATAATCTATCAGCTTCGTCATAATCAGTTGAAACGGTTTCTGGGTTGTAATTGATCATAATAGTCTTGGTACCACTTTCACGTAAAGTTCTAATGGCTCTAACTGCACACCAATCAAACTCAACTGATGAACCAATTCTATAAACACCGGAACCTAAAACAATAACACCATGGTCATCGAATTTAACATCCGAAGAATCAGCATTATAAGTAATGTACAAATAGTTGGTGAAAGCTGGGAATTCAGCAGCAACAGTATCAATTTGTTTGACAAATGGAATAACATTATTTTCTTTTCTGACTCTTCTAACAGCAACTTCATTAGAATCTAAGAATTTGGCAATTTGTCTATCTTCAAAGCCTAATTGTTTGGCTTCTCTTAAAACTGGAATTGGAAGTTGTTCTAAAGCACCAAATGTTGAAATCTTTTCGGCGTAACGAATTAAGCCATTCAATTTGTTCAAAAACCATTTATCAATGTTGGTTAATTTCCAAACTTTATCGACTGAATATCCAGAACTTAAAGCATTAGCAATAGCAAACAAACGTTGATCAGATGGAGTTTGCAATTCAGTATCAATGTCAATAGACATTAAGGCTGGGGTCTCATTGAAACCTAAATTGTGGTAATCAGTGGATCTAATAGCTTTTTGGATTGCTTCCTCAAAAGTTCTACCAATGGACATAACTTCACCGACAGATTTCATTGCAGATGAAAGTAAGGATGAAACTCTGGTAAATTTCTTTAAATCCCATCTTGGAATCTTAACAACAACATAATCTAACGAAGGTTCGAAACAAGCACAAGTAGATTTAGTAACCGAGTTTTTGATTTCGTTTAATGGAATGTTTAAACCTAATTTAGCAGCAGTATAAGCTAATGGATAACCAGTAGCTTTAGAAGCTAAAGCGGAAGAACGAGACAATCTAGCATTGACTTCAATAATACAGTATTCCTTCGAAAATGGATTTAAAGCATATTGAATGTTACATTCACCAACAACACCTAAATGTCTAATGACATTAACAGCTGTGGTTCTTAACATGTTGTAATCTTCATCAGATAAAGTTTGAGATGGAGCAACAACAATGGAGTCACCAGTATGAATACCTAAAGGATCGAAATTTTCCATGTTACAAACAGTGATACAGTTATCAAAGGCATCACGAACAACTTCATATTCAACTTCTTTCCAACCTTTCATAGATCTTTCAACTAAAACTTGTGGGGATACTGCAAAAGCTTTGTCACATAAGTCGACTAATTCTTCTTCGTTGTCAGCAAACCCAGAACCTAAACCACCTAAAGCATAAGCGGCTCTGATAATCAATGGGTAACCAATAGCATTAGCGGCATCAATGGCTTCTTTGGTGGAACTAACAGCTTCAGATCTGGCACATTTTTCGTTGATTTCTTCCATGGCAGAAGCAAATAATTCTCTATCTTCAGTAGTGATAACAGTGTCAATTTGAGTACCTAAAACTTTGACACCTAAATCGGCGAATTCATCTTTCAAAGCAATACCAACAGATAATGCAGTTTGACCACCAAAAGTACAATAAATACCATCTGGACGTTCATGATTGATAACTTTTCTGACGAATTCAGGAGTGACTGGTAAGAAATAAACCTTGTCAGCTAAACCTTTTGAAGTTTGAATAGTGGCAATATTTGGATTAATCAAAATAGTATAAATACCTTCTTCTTTCAAAGCTTTAATAGCTTGAGAACCAGAATAATCGAATTCACCAGCTTGACCAATGGATAAACCACCGGAACCCAAAACCAAGACTTTCTTAACGTCAACTCTTGGGTGAGCAAGTTTGTTTTCAATAATGTCACCACCTGGGAATTCAACAGACTTGAATTGACCAGTTTTGTTAAAGTCAACAACAGAGTTAATGAAAACATCGAATAAGAATTCGGTATCTCTTGGACCTGGGGTCGATTCTGGGTGAAATTGGACGGAGAAGTAAGGTTTCGATTCATGGTAGATACCTTCATTAGAACCATCATTTGAGTTAACAAATAATTCTTTCCAACCAGAAGATAAAGTAGTAGTGTCAACTGCGTAACCATGATTTTGAGAGGTAATGTAACATCTACCAGAAGTAGTAGAAGTACATGGGATATTGTGACCACGATTACCGAATTTCAATTTCAAAGTAGAAGCACCAGAAGCTCTAGCTAATAATTGATGACCCAAACAAATACCAAAGATTGGAACTTTACCATCTTTGATGATTTGAGATAATACTTCGACAGTTTTAGTCATAACCGAAGGATCACCTGGACCATTTGAGATAAATAACCCATGGTATTTTTCCTTGGAGAAATCATAATCCCAAGGGACAACTAATAATTCAACACCTCTTCTGACAAAACATCTAATTTGGTTATATTTCAAACCAACATCAACAGCAAGAATTCTGATTGGAGTACCATTTTTGTCTAATTTGATGTTTTCTTTTGGAGTATATAAAACTGGTTTTTTAGTGGAGACTTTAGCGACCAAGTTTTTAACATTAGGATCATCATATTCAACCATTTGAAAGAAAGTAGACCAGTTTGATAAAGTAGATTTTTCGACGATATCAGAACTAGCAAGTCCTTCCTTTTGTAAACATAATCTACCTAAAGTGGAACCTCTGTCTCTTAATCTTTTAGTCAAAGATCTGGTATCAACACCATAAATAGCTGGGATACCTTCTCTTTTTAACCATTGACCTAACGAAGATTTAGCTAA